>JBBPBP010009778.1:734334-745681 GCA_037974735.1 Cicer chorassanicum | reverse complement strand
GAAAAACAAATTTTTCTTTTTTTGAGTTTTTTCAATATTTAAACAAAGTTTTTTTTAAAAAATTGAAACTTTTTCTTTTTCTATTTTGTCTATATTTAAAAAATTTCTATATTATACTTATAGTCATTTAATTAACTCAATCACCGTCTATGTTCTTTAAATTTATTTTATTGTGATTTGGTCTTTTAAATTATATTTTTTTTTTACCGTGACTCATTTATCTCAATTTCGACAATATCAATTGAAAACTTTTGATAATTTGAAATTATAACAAATGCTGCAACAATACGTCCCTAATACTATTTTTCAGAGAACATTCATCAAATCTCATAAAAAGTATATATTTTCTCTACAACAATTTAAACTTATGTATAGAATTAAAAACAAGATAATAAATATTTATCCACATAATCAACGTCTTTAACTTCTTTCGCGTGCAAAATAGATTGAGCATGTTATAATATTTCGATTACATCTTATTATTTCACGATAGAAATTCGAGAAATTTTTCAAACTTAAAAGATTGCATGCATAATTTAATATATCTTAAAAGTTAATAGTACAAATGAATGTAACTTAAATGTTCGAATCCGAAAAAAATAAACTTAAAAGATTTTAAACAAAAATTAAATTAAACTAAAAGGACTAAACCATGTATTTTTACCTAAAAATAACTAATTTCACGGTTATTAAAAAAATTAGTTAAATGCAATTAATTTTCTAGATTTCATATAAAATATAATTCAAATTTATTAAATTGTCAACCAAAAATTCAACTACATTATGTTTTTTTATTAAAATAAAAATATATAAATATTATTAACATTAAATGAATAAAAAATAATTCAATTCTATTTATAATAATGATCAAATTTTATTACTATATTTGTTTTTTTTTTTCTGCTTATAACAGTTACTAGATGGAGATATGTTATTAAAATTTTTAATCTAACAAAATCATTTCCCATTCTTGAGATAAAAGAATCACATGCCTTGGACCAGTGGGCCCAATTAAGTTGTCGTTATCCTAGACTCTTGGTAAAAAGGCAGCAAGAACTCACATGTATTCACATCATAATGACACAAAATTGGCATAGATCTCAATGGTGAAATAATAAATTCAAAGAAAATCACTATATTGAAATCAAGAAATGGAAAGAGATTTGCTTAATTCAATTTTATTCATTTATACAAACTATAAAGAAAAGAAAAAATCACAATCCAATCGTTTAATTGTTTCTAGTTTGCCAAGTTAAAAAAATCATTTCTCACGTTTTTAATTATATGTAAATAAACTTAAGGCCTATTTGTTACAACTTATTTTAAAATTAACCACTTTTAGAAATTTTTATTTGTTTCTTACAATTTTAAAAATAATCAAAATTTGAAGGAAGAAAAAATCTAAAAACTTTTTCAAATTATAAGTTGTTTTATGAATTTTTTTATAGATGATTTCTTCTAAAGAAAATAATTTTTACTACAATAAACAAATTTTTAGAAACATCTCTAAATTAATTAAATATCAAAATTATTTTTTTATAATCCATAACTTGAGGTAATTAATGATTTGCATTCTATTTTTTGTTTTTCGGAATGTAATGGATATACTATCTCTTATTAGGTATGTCTTTGGTTTTTTAGATTAAATTTACAAATTTATCATATATAACTTGATTGACCAGTTGAACCATAATTCATGGTTGGTCCTATACTTCTACCTTGTTGTGTAAGATAAAACAAGAAGGTAATTTTCTTCAATCCTTTGGTTGTGTAATATATTGCTTATGTAACAAGTATAATTGAGAATTTGTGGTTTTGAATTATTATCATAATAACTAATGTAAGAGTTTAATTGTTATGTACGGTAAGAAAATTTATACAATTAATACGACATAATTATTTATGAAGATGGTTTTAAATGTAATTTTGATAAAAGTCATGTGACGGCTGACGGTTGTTATTGATAGTATAATTTTTTTTTTACAAATATATAAATTAAATTCTTGTTATAATGAAAGTAGCCATAGGGGTGGAGGCACATGTTGGCATTTATTGAAAACTAGTGAAAATCATAGTACATAGTCAGTGTAGGATCCTATAACTTTTCAATTAAGGCTCACCAATTCACAACTTAAGAGTGAAGGATAAGGTTCAATGATTGTCCTCCTCATGAGCCATGAATCAATGGAACTTCCATTTAAAATACTCACCTCCACAAAATATAGTGCAAGACATAAAGTATGAATATATAGCTAGGTTCTAATAGTATTAGATAATTGATGCAATTGGTAAGTACATAAAATAAATTTATATATTGAGATTTGATCACTATTATGCAAACTAACACTGCTTAAATTGTTACTAAATTTAAAATGTGGTGGAGTCTATCTTGATTTTCTTTTGTACAAAGTCTTTTCTGAATTTATTACTAAATAAACAAAATAAAATTATAAATATTTTATCAAATTATCTATCTTAACTATTTATATATTTTTTTTTATTGTAATTAATACAAAATACAATAACATTTTGGATGTTGTTTACATAATAATAATTAAAATATACTATAAAAAAATAATTAAAGTTACATTAAAAATTGAAAATGACATTTATTTTGAGATTTTTTTTACTAAAGTCAGATAAAGTAATAATCAAGATATTTTTCTTACTACTCAAGATTTTACCTTTTTTTAATGAAATTTAGTCTCTTTTTTTATGCAACCCAAGATTTTATCTCTTATAAAAATGGAGCTTTTTGCATTATTCTATCTTTATACAAGATTGCTTTTCAGGCAAAGATATTTCCTTTTCAACAATGGCAGAACCATTTTCAGCCTATGCAATGATAAATGATAATGAGAATAATTAATATTATTTTATAAATTGTTCATTCATTAAGATAATAATTAAATGTTTTTAAAGAATTCAATATCATAAATCTTGATGTTAATTCAACTGTTAAAATATCTCATGACTTTTAATTCTTCACATAGAATTTCACCATTCAATCTATATAACTTTAAATTCTTTATAACCATAGGATCTTTCTACCCTCAAACATGTAGACTAGGACCAACAGATAATAAACATGTAAAATTGACACCTGTAATCATCACCAAGACATATGCTCAAACCACTGCAACTTACTCTAAATCACCATCACTTCAACTTATTATGAATGGTTAATGAGATAAACTCGTATTTGTATTACAAGTGGTAAATGCATGCAATAACTAGAATGGTGATGACATAAGTACCAATATATATATAAATTTATACCTTAAGAGATTTGATCACAATCTGAAACTCATACAGCTTTTAGAAGGGAAATTAACTCAAGTTACCTATATATCTTGCTATATATATTTGAACAGTGAATCAGCAAATAGAGAAAAATAATCAGTTAACTATAAGGGAGAGGAAAAACATTATGAATACTAGATTCTAGCCAATAAGTATTCCCTTCCCTTTTGAAGTTTATTTATCTATATTTCAATATATATGTTTGGGTGAGCGATGAGTATGACAAAATCACAGTAGCACTGTAATTTGGTGAAAGCTCCAAAGTATATATTCTGAAGAAAAAAAATGCGGTAGCTCGTTGTGATTCTATCAATCTCATTGTGAATCCAAACATACTTAAGTTCCCTAAGATGTAATGACATAAACTAATGCCTTATTGATACATAGGCTGCTTATGTAATTGTCTAGAACTCCATGAACTGTTTACAGGTGAACTTGGAAAAATGACTGTTGGAAATCTCTCACTTTCCTCAAGATGAGGAAAATCAACAGTGTAATGTAAACCGCGGCTCTCGCGCCTTGAAAGCGCACTGCTAATTACCAACTTAGCACAACAAAACAGGTTTCTCATTTCACAAATCTCAGCTACAACCATTGTTGGTTTCCATCCATGCTTAAACAAGTACTCTTCCCATTTCGCCTCGAGATTGCAAATTTTTCTCTCAGCAGTTTCTAACCTCATTGTTGACCTCACAATTCCTACATAGTACCACATGACAGATTGTAGTTCTTTCCTTAGTTCTTTTGTTGCAGATAAAATTTTGTCTCTGGCATTACTTCCAAGCGAAAATGGAACGATAGGTCTCGGCCACAAATTCAATGTAGTCAGGTCAAGGCTAGAGTTCTTCGTTCGATCGACTGATGGCTGGACAGCTCTTCGCGCGAAAACAAGTCCCTCGAGCAATGAGTTGCTAGCTAGTCTGTTTGCTCCATGCAAACCTGTGCATGCTACTTCACCAGCTACATGCAAGCCTTTCACGTTCGTTTCTCCTTGTAGCCCGGAGTGAACACCTCCACACATGTAATGAGCAGCCGGAACAACGGGGATTGGATGACAGGTTATGTCTAAACCATATTGAAGACACGTCGCAGCAATGTTGGGAAAGTGGGAGAGAATTTCGTTCTTCGGCTTGTGGCTAATGTCAAGGAGCACGTACTTTTCGTCGCGCTTTTTGAGTTGGTCGTCTATGCTTCTTGCCACGACGTCCCTAGGAGCAAGCTCTGCTCTCTCATCATACAAAGGCATGAACCTTTCCATGGCTAAATTATAAAGGATGCCTCCATCACCCCTTACAGCTTCGGATATCAGAAATGCATTATCTCTAGGCTCTGTTGGTTTAATAGGAAGTCCTTCATCAGCTAAGGCGGTCGGATGGAACTGCACGAACCTGCGCCAATCATGATTGTAAACGTGGAAGAAATACATATACTTTATGATGAAAGACACTGCAAGACGTGGCGCAAGTATCCTTATGACTGGTATGAGAGATCGGTTGAAAAATAAAAAATTACGGTTTTGACACAATCGACTTACTCCATGTTGGAAATCACAGCTTGAGCTCGGTGTGCCATCGCAATTCCATCTCCGGTGGCTACCTGTGATGATAAAAAGAAAGTCAAATTAGCATGTAAATAAGACTAGCCATATAATGCAAGTGATGCAGCATATACAAATCAAGATATTAAGCACACAGAAGGAGCATTTTCAAGTGAGACGACTTTGTGGTGAAAAAGTGAGAGGAATGAATCATAGTCATACATCAAATCATGGATGATTAAGATTAGAACAGAAAGTCATATGATCCTTAAATAACTTTTAATCATATGATCATCTATGTATGATTATATAGTCCAGATAATTGTGCTAACGTCAATGGTTCAAGAATGCAATAAAACTATTTTTAATCATGATTCGTGTTATTAAAATAGAAAATAAACCAAGCAGCAAAACAGGGAAAAGAGAATTCAAACTTCAGAAAAAGAGGAATTACCAATGGATTTGTAGTTTTAGGATAAATATGTCCAGCTCCCCCTGACGCTAGTAAAGTCGCCTTTGAAATAAATCTTACCACCTAAAAGCTAAAAAAGATTTAAGTTCAGAAAATATATTTCAATGATGGCATGGAAGTGATTTTGGTCTTAGACAATCACACATAATTGTTTTTCCCACCTCTAGGGTTTCAGTATTAAGTGTGTCAACACCAAGACAAGTTATATCAGATCCATCCTGCAACACCGGTGGCATGTTTCAGTTAGTGAATGCATCAAAACATTAAAAAATGCTCTTAGGCCAAATTTGGATAGTGACTATTTCAAAAGGATCAACCTGACAAGTGAGAAGATCTATAGCAAAATGGTGTTGAAACACAAAAATATTAGGATTGTTGATAACTTCCTTCAATAGAGCTCGTTCGATCTCTTTTCCGGTCATATCAGCAGCATGGACAATTCTATTATGTGAATGACCCCCCTCCCTCATTAGATGCAAGTTACCATCTTCGCCGTGATCAAACGATGCACCCATAGCAATTAGTTCTCTGACTCTCTCGGGTCCTTCGGTACATACAACCTGGAAAAACAGAATGAAAGTTCATGTAATGCTCAATGCAGTAGCAATAGAAACTAGTAATTGCCTATAAAGGTACATTCACAATTTTTACATGTGCAATCATTTCTTAAGAAGTAAAGCATAATGCCTACTCATGCAATCAATTCTTACATTCACAATTCTTACATGTGCAATCATTTCTATAAAGGAAAATTCATTACCAAATGTTATTCCAACCACCAAAACACAAACTAAACATTGAAAATGAGAATGTTGTAAGAAAGTAAACAGACCCTAGAAAAAACATCTTTCTTTTGAGTAAATGGAAACATGCTTTAAAATGAAAATGAAAATTTCAATAATTCAATGTATAAAACAACTAAAGAAGAACCATAAGGCATTTCAGATGTATTTGGTCTAAACTCTAATATATCATGTTATAGATAAAGTTCTAAGAATGATTTATATGGTAAACTTAATAGGTCTAGAACATACTCGAACACTCTCCTTGTCGCAAAGATAAGCACCAGCAACAATGGTGTCCTTAATGTGACTCTCCACAGAATCTGAAGGGCATAGCACAGCACTTACACCACCTTGAGCATAATTTGTGTTGCATTCATGAGGCTCAGCCTTTGTTATAACTGCAACAGAACCATATTTTGCAACTTCGAGCGCATATCGAAGGCCAGCAATTCCACTCCCAATGACGGCGAAGTCAAAGTATTTTGTTGGACCGTCTTTTTTGCACGAGGAAGTGACTTTGAAAAGATTTCGATTCTTACAAAGTGGAGGTACAGAAAACTCACATTTGTGTATCTGCATTGCCTTGGATACTCCTTTAGACCTAAAAATAAACACCACAAAAATTGAAAATTGTTAGTTTTCATAATTAGGCTCTAGCAAAGAAAACAAGTATTATTTCTTCGGCATGTTACCATCGCGGCATGAGGTCACTAATCATGATTCCTAGATCTAAATCTTCTAGCCATACCATGAGAACACTCTATCTAAAGGTTTTAACAGAAAAATAACAATGAGAGTAAAAATGATATCATATGATCTTATGCAAATAAGTAAACTCCATTCAACAATGACTCTTCTTGAGAAACAAAGAAGATTTCATTTTTAGATCAAAACTAGTGTTGCTATATAGCAGTGTTATAACGGAATTTGATCAAATCACTATTGTTTTGTAATAAACTGCTTAGTACAAAATTTTGTCAAACAGCAGCTATGTTGTGTGGTGGAATTTGAACGATCCGCGACTGACAACACTGATCCAAACAGATAGTGAGATATGACATAACTACTAAAACATTCCTGTGTGAAAATGTTTACCATGAAAGATCTTTTTGTAAGTATCTCTTGATAGGCATATCAGAAACCCATGCAGTTCTTCTACAGCTTTGTCCCTTGCAGTTTTTCACTTTGTAATACAGCGTGCCGGCAGGTATACAAGTTGCCATTGCGATGTCTCTGCACAAAAAGCAGAAAGAGACTAAATTTAAGAAATGCTACCAACAAGATGCCTTCACTTCATGTATTATATGCATTAGCTGCCAGAATGAGACCCTGTTTGGATAAACAAGTTAATTAAGTGCTTATGTATTAACTATTTCCTTAACAAATTGTACGATAAAGTCAAATTGTTGTCTGTGGAGAGCTTATGGAGATGTCTTGTTTCCATAATCTTTTCCAAAAAACCTCACAAGTGCTTGTGTCAGTAGATAAGTTCAAATAAATCAATCCAAACAAGCCCTACTTCAAAGAGCAAACAACTTCTATTGAGAGATGAAAATGTGGTCTTAAGAATCAGGGGAGAGGGAAAATGAGAGGAAATCAAGTTGGAGAGCTTGAAAATTGAAAGAAATTCTCAAAAGGAACCATATTCAAAAGAAAGTGAAATGAGTACTAGGATCTCTCATCAAAAGACATGGATTACCGGAAAATTAACTAACTACCTACCTAACTAACTCAATAACAACCTCTAATTTACTTCTATTCTCTTCATATGTGGATCAAATGAATCAGTGGCAACACTTGGTAAAAACCAGTGATATGTAATCAAAAGGCATAAAATGAAATGATCTTTGCCATTCTAAATCAATACAAACAAACGCCATGAACTATGCAAAGCTTAGCATAAGCAAACTCTCAGTTGACAAATGACCTTTAAAAGTTCACAAAAAATGGATTTAGCTTCTCTTAAGTGAGCAATTCATTTGAGGCTAAAATAAGTAATTTTAATTGTTGACTTATGTTGATAAGAAAATCAACAGTTGTCATTCCAACATATTCATGATTTATTATGCATATGCATGTAACATCAACCTTGATTTTTTCAACAATGACTGAGATGACTACTATGGAAGAGTATACAATACAACAACAACAACAACCATGCCTTATCCGACTACCCAGAGTCGGCTCCAAAGAACAAGCAACGTCTTAACATTCTATCATATAGCATATGTCTATCCATTTCATTATAATCTCTAGAACTTTCTTAATAGTTTCCCTTATAGTTTTACCAGGTACCCCACTCTCCCTCGGCCTCTAGCAATTTGGAAGAGTATAATTCATATAAAAATATGTAGCAGTAACATCAACACTTCAGATTGAAGGTATGTCCTACTGTCTGACTGACACTTCAGATTGAAAACATGTCCTAATGTCCTACACATGTTAGCACCAACACATGTCATGTCAATAGTTCAAATTATTATCAGTGTCTATGTGTGTCAGTTTTGCTATCATGTCTCATGTTTATGTGAGTGTCAATGCTTCATAACCTAAAAAACACAAGCAAGTTGAGCCAGAAACAAGCTCAGAATCCCCTCTTTTACCCTTCACAGGTAGCAAGGATTGAAGATGAAGAATAATAAAATAGGAAACATCCAACAGACAATAAAATTCAATTTTTTTTACGATAACCAGATTTCACAAACAACAAAAAACAGCATTTTTTTTATTTAAAAAACATGAGAAGGAATTGAAGTAAAAATATACATTAAAAAAGAGAAACGGGTTGGGTTCAGGTGAATTTAAACCAACCAACAAAACATATATTATTAAAAAAAACTAAACGTATATACATAGCCATCCACACAAAACAAAACATTTAGAATAAAAAAATGAACATAATTAGAATTGTTTATCTTCCAGCAAGAGACAACAACGTTAAAAAAATCTAAAATGAGACACACACACACACACAAACGTTCTTCTATTTTTGATTTTAAAAAATGGAATTAAACTTAGAAATGGCGAACCTTAGGAGAAACTTCGAAAGAACAATAAAAAAAAAAAAAAGAGAGTGTACCTGTTTGTGGTTGTATGAAGTATGAAGAGTGAGGACACAAAAAGTGTGATGAAAAAAGGGACTTTGCGTTGCTTTGCAGAAAATGAATCTTAACAAACCCAAACTGTGCCCACAAATAGAATTATGAACAAATAAAATTACTAATTACATTTAAAAAATATTAATATTGTCTTTTTTTTTCTTATAGTATTATCTTTTCTAATTATGAGATTTAATTCAAAGTCTTGTAAAACTAGTTTGCATTGTAATTCTATGTAGAAGAATATTTATTGGGAAATAATAGCTTTGTATACAACCAAAATCTCTAAATCACAAAATTAATTTTACGTGACTATATATATTTAAATATATCCAAATCTAGCTATCTAAAATTAATTTTGCATGTTTAATTGTGAAATCAAACATATGTTTATAGTATCATAATACATCGACAAAAAGTACGTTTGCCTTTTATTTTATTAAAAAAAAATGAACACTTTTTTTAAATACTACGTACTATAGTATAAAAGATTAGAGGGAACATGTATTTTTAATTCAACTAGTAATATACTAACATATATTTTTCAGCAATTGTTTTGTCGTGGTTTGTGACATGGCAGACAAGCACTCATAGGATAGCCAACCAAATTTGCTAAAATATGTAATAAATGCAAAATTAAATAGTTTTGAAATTATAACTTAATTTATATAAACTGACTATCTATATAAAAGTTTTTTTATATTGTATGTCAACTATTATTATTATTCTTCGGTCTCGTAATAAATGTTACTTTTGTTTATTTAATACATATTAAGAAATCATTATAACTAAAAAAGATAATAGTAATATCACCAAATTATATTTTTTAACAATTTTTTTTATTATCTACGTAAAATGGAATTAATGTTTTGAAAATAATATACATAGTAATAATTGATCGATACAATTGAAAAAATTAATTGAAGTTATATTAAAAATTGAGAATTAGATTCATTTCAATAAAAATGTCTTGCTAAAATAACATTTAATGTGAGATAAAAGGGTACATCATTATAAATGTTTGACACATCTATATATAAATTTTGTTGTGTTCTTAGTACTTTCTCACTAAAAGTCCTTTTTAGAATTTGGGTCGAATTTTACACAACTCCTACAAAACTAATTTATAGGGTGATAATTACTCGTCACTTATAGATATTTTGTCTTATTTTATCTCATTCAATGTACGACTTTTAACACACATTCTCACATTTAGGATTGAACATTTGAACGTAACCCCAAGTGGTTCGATAATGGTGACATGATAGTAGGTGATTCCATAAATTTTAGATAAACTTTAATACCATATGAAAATTTGACATGAATCATTCACAACCTTCACAAAATCGACCTATAGAGTGATGACTAACTACCACTTATAAATATTTTTATTAAGTCTTATCTCTTAAATGTAAAACTCTTAGCGACCTTAACTCATTTTTTTCGCTTACCTCCTTTTCACCAGCACACTTAATTTTATCCAAAAATAAATAAAAAATTGTGATTGCCTAAGGCATTAATTAATAGGATTTTGGATACTTATATTTTGTTGCATTCCAATAAGTCTCATTGTTTATATCCATACTTACAATTAATTACATTCATTCCAATGCCCTAAATTAATATTTTTCTTATTTTCAATGTCTATCATCACAAGGTATTTATTGTTAATTTCCAAAACATTTATTGTTAGTTTCCAAAGCATATCAATTAGTGCATCACTCAATTAAGACTACTTATGCATGTATATATCAATTAGTGATAACTTAGTACTTCCTCCAGTCTTATATTTATGGTTAATTGCATTTAATTGTTGAAAAAAATAATCAGATTTATCTGTTCTCCTATTTCCTTGTATTTATTGCAAAAGCAAAACCACTAGTTGATGTTAGCTTTTCAATCTTACATACATTATTTTCTATTTTATCAAAAAAGATTAAAAAAAATGAAAAAAGTAATCAGATTTCTCTATTTTTCCATTTCCTTGTATTTATTGCAAAAGCAAAACCACTAATGATGATAGTTTTCCATGTTGCATACATTATTTTCTATTTTATCAAAAAAGAGAAAATATTAATTTATACTACCGATAACTTTGAAGTGGAAAATTAAGAGAACTAGAAAAATACTCCATTCATTCGTTATTACAAGC
>JBBPBP010009778.1:718120-733941 GCA_037974735.1 Cicer chorassanicum | reverse complement strand
AATCCAACTTTTTTGTTCTTTATTATAAGTAATTTTAATTTTACCATTTTTATAATACTCTTCATTAAACTTTTGTACAATTTTTACACATTGGTTGAATGATTTAAGAATTTTTTTTCAGATTGTCTAATTATAGATAGAGGATGGTAGGTGAAAAAGTCACAAAAAAATGAATAAAAATATTTTGTAAATATAATATATATATATATATATATATTTTTTATTAAATAATTTTTTTTATTAATTTTACTTAATTCTTTGTGCAATTAGTTAAATTTTTTATAATAAAGAACAGAGGGAGTATAATGAGGATATAACTCGTGAAAAGTAGAAAAAAAAGATTTTGATTGAAATGGCAGCCGAAAAAGTGATAATTCTCAATGTGTAGAAAAGTTAATGACTTGTGCATGCGTTATTAATGTTTCTTTTTGGAAATAAATTACATTAAGAAGAACAATGATTAGCATTTAAGGGTAAGATTAGAAAAATAACATTAAAAATATTTATATTTGAGACCATCAAATTTTTCGTTGTTGTTTATATTGGAGATTAAGGGAAGTCATCAATTAGCTTACTTTGATAATTCGATACTCATGCACTCAATTAATAACTTGGTATTTTCCAATACATTTATACATGTTAATGCGGCTAGGTTCATTGTTATTTTGAATTAAATTAAATAATTAAAATGGTATGATAGTGTTGTATATCAGTGCACCATTTTTACATTCTTTTTATCTCGACAATGTTTTGCATGAAAATTGATATTTTAAAATTATTATATACTATTTTGGAACACTTTGTCGATAATGAGAAGGACCACACACTATATTGATTTTGATGGGAAAATGCCAAGCAAAATTGGAAGTGGGATTCGATAGGGATAATGTCACTTTTTTTTTTCTTTCTTCTAGTCATACTCATAAATTGATTTTTTAAATGGACAATGTATTCCATGAACACAAATTGGCCACCATTTATTGGAATTTTCATTTTCAATTACAGTCAACTATCAACTACATTTTGAATATAAGTAAAACATATTCTCATATTTAGTGATGTTGAATATAAATACATAAATCAAACATATCAAATAAAAAAGTATAATAACTATATTTATTATTATCATATTTAATAATGTCATTCTTAAAATACCCTTCAGTTGATAAAAAAAAGTTATTCAAATGTTCAAATTTTCGTAATAAAATAAGTTCTCATTAATGACGCTTATACGAAAATATACTTATTTTTTATGAGATAAAGAAAATTAATTGCACTTTAATAATTTTTTTAATAAATGTAAAATTATTTACTTTTGTTTAAGATCAAGATATATGTAATTCATAGGAAATTTCAGTTTCTTTTTTAGGAAAGTAAAATGGTGAATTTTGGTTTGATGATACTACAAATAAATGCTTAATCACTTTGTTAAAAAAATCTCAATCAATCAACTATGAATTAAAGTAGAGCATTACAAATATATGTGTCTCATATGTAGACGGTGTCAGATTTTTATTGATATTTAACTTTGTAGAATTGTTTTCAACTCATTTCTATTGTTCTGAAAAACATATGTTATTTCGTCTTGTTGGAATAAAAAAATTAAAAATTAAATAAAGTAAGGTATATTGTGAATGAAATCCATTTTAGAATTTTTGATGAGTTGTATTGATATTTAGAAAATATAGTCGAGTTGTTTAATTGAGAAGTGGAGAATAATCCTATTCTGGAAAGAACCATAAACAAAATAAGTAATTAAAAAATTGATATATCTAATCTTAATTTTTAATTAGATACATCAATTTTTCAACTACATTTTTAACAATTTTATTTTTTTTCACTAAACTATCAACTGCACTATCTAATTTTGAATACAGACTAGAAAAGTCTCATATTCAGTGGTATTAAACCTAAAAAAAATATAACTATTTTTACTTGACATTTAAAAATATAATTTATAAAATACCCCTCAAATTAAAATAACTCTTTTCAATAGTTTTTATTTACATAGAATAAATTCTCATGAAGGACACTTTTGAAAATAGACTTATAAATTTAATTTATGCAAATAAAAAAATTAGTTATACTTAACTAATTCTTTAATAAACGTAAATCAGTAATGTTAATCACTCATGCTTATGATCAAAACAAGAAGGAGTATGTGATTCAAAGTAAATTTACTATTCTGAGCTGAATAAACAAGAGGTGTAGATAGCACTTTCCTATTTCAAACCCAATCAGCTAAATGTTTCGGTCCATTAAAGAAAAACCCAGCCCATCTTTAAAAATCTCAGAAGAGGGTAATACAGTAAATATGCATCATAGTTGAAACCGTCATGAAGCGTGCGATAATGGCGCCACCGCCATTCGAGAACGTCGAGTTCACTTCCATCTCCATCTTCATCTTCATTTCCATTTTCATTTCAATTTCATCTTCATTTCGAATTTCATTTCAATTTCTCAAATAACCGAAACTCAAAACCTAATTTCGTTAGGAATGTGGAAGTGGTTTCGGAAAGAAGCAGAAGCACCACCGCCGGTGGTTCTCGTACCGCCGCTCTTCGATTTCCCTCCGCTCGCCGCACGCAATAGAATGCTTGAATCATCATACGACGTCGTTTTCGGGAAACTCGCGTTAAAGTGTCTCTTCAACGATTACTTTCAACAACCGAAGCATTTCATCACTAGAATCATGCTCAAGCCAATCGATGATCCTCACGTCGATCTCATTGCAACAGTAACAAATTTGCAACGCAACTGAATCTAACATTGCAAAAATACATAAATTAATAATTAATTAGTAATAATGTGTATTTTTATGAATTAATTTTTGTTAATCTGATTAGGTTTCAGGTCCTCTCGATCAAAAGCCTGAAGAAAACATAACTGGTAATGCTTCGTTTCGCTGGCAAAGGTATTCTTCACTCTTCTTCTATTCCATTTTTTTTCATAACATTGCTTTTTTACTTCTTTTTTTGTTCCCCTTATTCGAGTAATATCTCATTTTCATCTTCAACTTCAACCTCCACGTTGAATCCATGCTTATCATATTAGTCATTGCACAAAATAAACACAAATAAAATTTGAATCCATGCATAACTTTCAACTTATGCATAGATTCAAATTTTATTTGAATGACTAGAAAATATAGTTTAATTAGAAAATATATAGTTTAATAGCTTTACGCCAGCTGTGTAAATTAGTTTTACACAGACATGGAAACATCTAATAGAAGTCATCATATGTACTATATTCTAATTTGGACGTCAATGTAAAGCGTAAAGCTAGTTTACACCGATAGTATATGTCCTATTTTCTCTCGTGATTTATAACATGCTGATTCTATAAGTAATAGAATATGGGAATTTTTAACTTGTTTGACAGGGTAACTGCTTTAATCAAGCACTTATTTGATAAGCACTTATATTATATTAGAGCTCATGAATTAGCTATTATTGTAAGCTATCTTTTGAGTATATGAAAATAAGCTGAATGTAGCTTATGAGTATATCTTAAGCTATTTTATAAGCTCTACCAAATACTTACACATTTGCTTATGTCACAAGATTAGCTCAAATACAGTCTAAATGATCTCTTAATTGAGCACTGATTAATAAGTTATTTTGGCATTTTTTTGGAAATAAGTTGACAACAACTTGTAAACATGTCATAAGTTATCTTTTTAAGTATATCTAAACAATAATACTATTAAGTATTTATGTCATGAAATAAGTCTAATTAAGGCATTAAGCTCTTCCATTTGCTTTCTTGCTCGTGTTTATTCACTGTAGGGACTAATATGATAATAATGCATACCAAAGTTGAGGATGAAAGCGAGATTTTGCGCTTCTTGTTTTACTGAATGTTGAGGTTTTATTTCATTTCATTTTATTTTGACGGGCATGTACTGTGCAGTGACTTAAATGATCCTCATACATTCATGGACCTTTTTGTATCGACGTCTGATCCGTAAGAAGCTCTGACTAGATTGAATTATGATAATGCTGTTGATATTTGCTCCAATCAATTTGAATTGAAGTGGTATGAGTGTTGTGTGTGGTTTGTTTGTTTAGGGTTTTGCGGATGAGATCGTGTGCTTACTATCCTAAATATGGATTTGGGGCCTTCGGAGTGTTCCCTTTACTGTCGAAGAAAAGGTGTGTTTTGTTTGATGATGATGGAAGAAGCACGTGTTAGGTTCTTGTAGTTTTGCACTTCATCACTGATAGCACCACTTTGCGTTGACAAAGTTCATCAATTATACAGAGAATCCCCCCAAGATTACGGCATGATGGGATTGAGATATGGTTCTGGAAATCTATCATTTGGAGTGACACTTATGCCTTTTTCCAGTAAGTTACATGGTTTTATGCTAGTTAAGACTGTATTGGATATATAGCTTTTTTAGATTTTGGATGCAATCGTAAGATTTTCTAGTATGATATAATACTAGTGCATTTTAGCTTTTTTCGTAAAGATATATAGATTTTTCAGATTTTGGATGCAACTTTGAAAAAAGCACCAGTATGATGTATAGCTTTCCTTGATTTTCTTTCCCCAAAAGCTACTATTTCTAAACTCCCAGAAAAGCACTACAGCTGCCTATTTTATTTTTAAGATTTTCATTTTCATTACCAAAACTTGTTTAATAAATATAAAGTTTTTATTTATTTTTAAATTAAAAAAGTGTTTTATTTTTCAAAACACAAAGGAACTGGCCCTTATTTACACAAGCAACCAATTTTACGACAAAGACTTGTTAGTCTAAGATAGGCAACTGATGTTTTTCTATGTTACTAGTATGCCTTAATGATAAGTCTCAACACAACTTTGGATTATACCTTGAACTCTACATCGAATATCTTTCATTAAAATTGTACGTAATTTTTCCTGTAAGAATAGAAGAAATGTACACATCACTCCCACTTTGTCTCTGTGTTTAAAGTTTGAAATTTTAACCGTTCTTACCAAGATTGCTAAATTTTACATTGTTGTATGATGGATTTGATGAAGCGGTGATTTATGATTGACTTGCAGAAACAATGCTTATAAACTTCGTGTAATTGTCATACTATGCAGTGAAAGATGAATTACCAAAAAGTGCATGGTTGGTGAGCAAGATAGGAAGGGTGACGGCTGGGGTGCAGTATGAGCCACACCGTAAGAACTATGTAGATTTTATTCCCTTAGATTGATTATAAAGCAATATTGTACATAATGCCTTGTGGTGCTATTTTTTAGAAGGAAATGCAAAGCTTTCAAATTTGATGAACTGGAGTTGTGCCATGGGTTACGGTGTGGGATCAGGCAGTCCTTTGAGCCCGTCTTTCAATTTCAGTCTCGAGCTTGTCAAAAGCTCCCAGGTATATCCACATAATTTAATTGATCTATGTTTTACAATTATTATTTGGAAAACTCATTGCTGGGTAATATTTGCGACATGTTTTTCTCTTTAAATAGAAAATATTGTGATTTGTGAAAGACTGGCTATATGTAAAAATTTCATTTAACCAACCATCACACACTGTAATCAATATTAAATATTGTATCAACCTCTTGTATGATATACAATGCAATTTAAACTTCAAGCCAAGTCTTTTTCTTCCCCGATAGTGTTCTGATTAATATTTTGATAAGGATTTTACTGAAATTTTGAAGCCTAAACTATGTGCAGTTTGTTGCCTCATTCTATCAGCATATGGTTGTTCAAAGACGGGTATGTTTCTTTGGTCCTTGCTCTCTCTTTTTCCATTGTATTTTTGGTTGTCCTTAGTCTCTTGTTTATTTTTTTTCACAAACACTTTGATGTTGATATTTACTTGATTTTAGATATATCTTTTAGAATTAATTTTTTTGACAGTTTGATAAAACTCCATCCTGGATTACTTTATGCTTACCCTCATTCAAATTTTTTGAGATGTTTTTGGTCTGAGTTCTAGTGAACTATATGATTTGCTGTTGAATCAGAATATCAATATATAATACAATACTTTAAATGTCTCATACTTGAGTTGAACAGGTGAAAAACCCTCTTGAAGAGAATACTGTTGTTGGAATTACAAACTACATTGACTTTGGGTTTGAGTTACAAACGAGGTAGTCTTATTGGCTTCAAACATATTCAAACTTTTGTGCAGTTGTACCATTATGGTAAATCTAATTTTCTTTGTGTTGAAGTGTTGATGATGCGATAGCAACAAATAATATATCAGACTCCACTTTTCAAATAGGCGCATCTTGGCAAGCCAATAAGAATTTCTTGGTGAAGGTAAAAATTTGATGCAATGTTAGACAGGTTGTGTTATAGATTGATTATCGATTATATAAGATTTACTCAAGTAGATTATTTATCATATTTTTAGGCAAAAGTTGGACCTCGTAGCTCAACAATGGCTCTTGCATTCAAGTCATGGTGGAAACCTTCTTTCACTTTCAGTGTTTCAGGTGCCAATTGAGGGATTTTAATCACTCTGTTTTTATTTTAGTTCATTCTTTAATCATTAGTCCTAATTATTATTTCTATAATCATGTTGAATTGTTCTAAACTTCTCATCCTGTGAAATTTTCGCAAGTGAAATATGATAATTTGCGACACTTCTTCCAATATTTAAGCAAATTTGAAAAGAAATGATGATTCTAAAGAGTCATCTTGGTACTCATGTTTGACGTGCTGAGAATGTCCTTTTTCTTTCTTCAGCCACCAGAGATCGTGCAAATGGTAAAGTGCAATACGGATTTGGCGTCCAAAGTGAAAGTCTCAGAGAGGCCAGGTTCATTTCTTTGGAAGAACTTCTATTTTTTTGATTCAGTAGATTATCTGCTAAAATAGCATGACTCACACACGTGTTGCTACTTAAAAAAACGAGAATTTATTTTTATTATTTTCTTATGTTAAGCTCTGTCATGTTGATGAATAAGATATTTGTAAAAGCTGTATCCGTGAGTTTGCGTGTTCCACTTTTTTGACTTGTTTGCAGTTATCAAAGAGCTGATCCCAATTTCGTAATGCTCACACAAAGCAAGGAGCACCTAGCTGAGGGCATTGTTTGGCAAACAGGAAAACGGCCTATGCTACAATCTGACATAAATGCAGGACATTTTGAGGGCTTACCCAGAGAATTAAGACCTCTTGACAAAATTTTGTAACTTTTTTGTATCTTTATATTTCTTCTTGCAGATAGTGAAAATTGCTTAAGGAGTTATGATGATAGATGAAAATACTCAGAAGAATGTATTCTAGTTCACTGCATTTGTCAGTATATTTTGTTCCAGTTTTGTTATTGTGAACCACAAATATTATTAATGATTATTAATTAATTAATGTTATTACACGTATATCATATGCAAAGAAGCCCTATGCGTTAAAATTTACCTTACTTACCATAACTTGCATAGTTTTTTGCATAAGAATTTCTTATTCACCTATATGACATGGAGCTATTTAGTATACTATATATGACATATAAATAGAGGGTTTTCTTGGACATTTATTTAGACTAGACTATAGAGGATTGCCAGCGGTACGCAGGAGTTCGAAGTATTTGGACCATAACATGAGATATACACGACATGAAAAGGAAAAGATCTATGAGATTATTCCACTTTCTATGACAAAGAGTTGAGTTCAAACAGATGTGATTAATAAAAGTTTAATTACCACTTCATAAAATATTTCTGAGCAATCATTTAACACGCATAAAAAGAAAAGATTTTGTTTGGAACTTGAGAGTCATACATAATAGTAACCACATTTAGTAACATATAAATATTAAAAAAATGATTAGATTATTATTTTTCTTTAGTCTTTTTTTCCATTGGTTAGATGGTTAATGAAGATAATTATCTTAGTCATATCATTGTTTTTGTCTTAATGCTCTAGAGAGTGTTGGCAATGGTTGGAATTTCAATTAATTTTTAACATTAATCCATCTTATATAATCTATCAAAGTGATTCAACTTAAAAATTTGCTTTATTTGATTACAAAGATCCATCACATGGATCTGCATTCGCTATAGTTACACATTCATACAGTTTCACTGATGTAATAAATTTCGGTCGTTGATCTACGATCTAATTGCTATGATAATGCAGTACTGATCTCAGTAACTTCATACAGTATTAAATATCAGCCATACATTTCATATCCAACGGTTGAAATATGCGTGGAATCCAATTCCCCATCACACGAGTAGACACATGACATATGGAAACGTAATCCAACATTGCAAGAACCACAAACAACGTTTACTTTACAACATAATAAACAAACATCCTCAGTCCAACAAAAAAAAAAAAAAAACAACAATGGCTACAACTTCTTCCTCTTCACTCATTTCCACACTCTTCTTCCATTCTCCTTCCTCATTTTCACGTTCCACAATCACCAAACCAAAATCACTTCAATTCCATAAACCAACTCACTTAATTTCCCATCCTACCCTTTTCCTCCTTCAACCACCTTCTCAAACCCCATCATCACTTCCAAAACTCACTATACCCAAAACTTGTTTTGATTCTCTTCTCATTTTCTGCACTTCACTTGCACTTTCTTTCGCTCTCTTCATTTCTAATCCTGATTCAGCTTCTGCTTTTGTTGTTACCACTCCGAGGAAGTTGCAATCTGATGAACTTGCTACTGTTCGTCTCTTCCAAGAGAATACTCCCTCTGTTGTTTATATAACCAACCTTGCTGTCAAGTATGTTTCTTTTTCTTTCTTTTGATCATAAAAAGATTGAAATTTTAGATGACCCTTTTCGTTTTCTGAATGTGGGTGGGTACTTATTTTGATAAACAAATTTTGACAATTGATTTCGACAACAAATTTGTATGTCAAAACCCTTTTTGAATATATGGTTAATTATGTTTAGTAGATTAATGACTATGACAAACTTTTGCAACTCATTAACTATCAACTAAACACAATTAACCATGATTTTGAATATCATTAACCATGCTTTTTAGGTGTATTTTTTGATACAAATTGTAGATAATGGATATCATGTATATTTGAGCCGTTGAAAATCATGTATATTTGGAAACAATTTGGATGGTTAATGAATATCATGCATATTTGAACATCTAAAGATTGTGGTTAATGATGTTCAAAAGTATGGTTAATTACGTTAACCATGCAATTTGTTGTAGAAATTTGTGTATGAAAATATCATTTTTGTTTGTGTTTTGGCAGGGTCAGGGTCATCTTCTTTTGATAGAAAAGACTAAATTTTGAGATGACCGTTTTGGTTTTCTGAATGTGGGTTATTTGTGTTTAGGCAGGATGCATTTACATTGGATGTGTTGGAGGTTCCTCAAGGATCTGGATCAGGTTTTGTTTGGGATAGGGAAGGTCATATAGTCACCAATTATCACGTTATCAGGGGTGCTTCTGATCTCAGGTTGGTGGCTTTTGCTTCTTTTGATCCAGTTTTCTTGTTGGTTTCTCAAATTTATACTTGCAATGCATTTGGGTAAACAACTTAATTAACTAAGTTCTTATTGAATAAGGGTGTGTTATTGAATAATGCCATGCATATGATGAGGTATAATGTGATTTTTATAATGTTAAATGCATTGGTTATGAAATTTGTAAATTGTTTTTTTATTGTAAAGTGCATCATTTAACAATGTTGTCAATTGCGGATCATGAAAAATAGCAGTTTGTTCAACACTTTGTACTTTGCATGTTATAGCTGCTATTTGACAACACTTTGTACTAAGTAGGTTATTGCGGAACAATAGCGATTTGTTCAATACTGCTACGCTATAGCTGCTATTTGACAACACTGACATTCAATGCACATATATATTAAATGCAAAACTTTTAAATAAAGAAGTTTTATTTTTATTCCTTAACAATAACCAGTGAAAACAAAAGGGAGATGATTATGGTTTGTTACTTTGTGCTTCCTTCAGTAATGTGTTGAGTTAGATATTAGATATACTGGATTCCTTTGATTGAACTGAATGGTAAGAATGTTTGACGGTAGATAGATACATGTCTGAGTGTGTGAATTGAGTACTCCTGTTCAAAGAGATGCTAGTTATGTGCAGGGTCACTCTTGCTGACCAATCAACATACGACGCGAAAGTTGTTGGTTTTGATCAAGACAAGGATGTTGCTGTGCTGCGTGTCGATGCGCCTAAAGACAAGCTCAGGCCTATACCTGTTGGGGTCTCTGCCGACTTGCTTGTTGGTCAGAAAGTGTATGCTATTGGGAACCCGGTGAGATGTCCATACAGATTGATGCATATTGTTTTGTAAATGTGTATTCACCTAAGTAGCATTGACACTTTAGATTGAAGGCGTGTCAGGTGTTCCACATGTGTCGTGTTCAACACTGACATAAGTGGTTACATACTTACATTCAATCACTTCCATTTTCTTAAATTATTATCAGTATCAGTGTCGGATCTGGTTCTGTGATGGAATGTCAACGTAGCTGACTATTTCATGAATGTGCTTATGTGATTCTTGCAGTTTGGACTTGACCACACTCTGACAACTGGAGTCATCAGGTATGAAAACCGTAAACCGAAATTTTATTCCAATTATTTCCTCAATACCTAAGAAAATAGTTTCTGCTTTTTATTAGTTTTCCTTTCCACATATATCATACCATATGAACTAAATATATCAACTTTTGTTGACCAAATTTTAACCCAAGTGTCTCTTATAAAAAGGAGCGGCGGGAGTATCACATTATACAATTGTGCTAAGGCATTTTATTTTGGTGTCTAAAAATAGCAAAAATAGCCATCTTGTTCTCAAATCACACTTTCTTGACTAAAATTTCAAGATGATACAATACCGTATTGCGCAACATCTAATCTTTCACTTTCTTTGAAGCTTCAAGGTATTCTGTATGGTAAATAAAGCTTCTTTTTTCGAATTGTGCATCATAAACATATGCTCTGCCGATACTCGATACCTTGGAAGTTGGATACTTTCTGATCATTTCTTAGTGCCTTTTGTGTTGATTGTATTTTACTGATATATATTTTCTCGATAGTGGACTTCGGCGAGAAATTAGTTCGGCTGCAACTGGTCGTCCTATTCAAGATGTTATACAGACCGATGCAGCAATTAATCCCGGTAACAGTGGAGGTCCGCTCCTAGATAGTTCCGGAAACCTCATCGGAATAAATACAGCTATATACTCCCCATCCGGTGCATCCTCCGGTGTTGGATTCTCTATTCCTGTGGATACTGTGAGCTCCGACTCTTGCCTCTTTTTACACCAATGTTTTAAAAACTGAACCAAACCAAACAGCTCAACTAATTAAACCGTGAACCGGCACTTTTTACGATTTAGTTATTTGAGCGGTTTTGTCACGGTTCGAGCAATTTAAAACAGTTGAACCATGACCAAGAGGTCTCGTTGGTTCGACATTTGGTTTGGTTTTTAAGAAGACAACTTTCCATAGAAACATAGTCTTTTTTTTATGCTCTTAAATAGTTTGTGTACTTATTTATTTCATGTATATAGGTTAATGGCATTGTTGATCAATTGGTGAAGTTTGGTAAAGTTACTAGACCTATCTTAGGGATCAAGTTTGCTCCAGATCAATCTGTAGAGCAATTAGGGGTAAGTGGAGTGCTTGTCTTGGATGCTCCTGCCAATGGTCCAGCTGGGAAAGCAGTAAGTTTATTATTTATCTATTTACTACCTTCGTCCCTTTTTATAAGCTTCTTTTAACACTTTTCACGTATATTAAAAAAAGTTGGTAGTGTAATTAATGTGTACATTTTTTGTATGTTTATTACTAACTCGGCCTGTGTATAGGTGTGTCAAATTCTGACATTTCATCTCCCCAAACAAATTAGTAATATTAATATGGGGTATATTTGAAAAAAAATAATAAATATATCTAGTAATCTGAAATAAGACTTATACGTAGGAGCAAAGGTAGTATTTATTTAACGACTAGTAGCATAGATTTTACATCACAGTAAAAACAGCCGCTTTACTTCAACCTAAAACACCCTCGATTTGTTCTTATATATACTTAGTTTCTAGTTGGAATAATTCTTGGCTATGTTTTACTTATCTCTCGATTGAACTCTGGATCACTGGGACCCCATTCTCCTGATAACTAGAGGGTTAGGGCAGCTACATTTTATATTTAGTTTATTGCGTCTTTTTTAGGGCAGCTACTTTTTAAAATGCTTCAGCTTGATCTATATTGCATTACAATTTGTCATAGGGTGAGGAATTTGGTTGATGGAGGTGGTTAAATTTCTAATTTGCAGGGCCTACTATCGACAAAGCGCGATTCCTACGGTAGACTCATTTTAGGTGACATCATAACATCTGTGAATGGTAAGAAGGTTACTAATGGAAGTGATTTGTACAGAATTCTTGACCAGTGTAATGTTGGTGATAAGGTATGGTGGTTCTGATTCATTTGCTTTATTCCTCTTGTGTATCTATGTGAAATCGGCTCGTAAATGTGACTTGATTTTGTATTGTAAAATCGACTCGTAAACTAGTTTTCATTTCCTGTTTTCACTTTTAATTACAAAACCGTCACATTGTTTTCATTTTTCTATTTTCTATATAAATCAAACAACGTGACGATTTGTAATTAAAAGTGAAAACATGAAACGAAAACCGAAAACAAGCCCTTAGAGATTTGAACCCTAGTTGAAGCTGATTTGTTATCCTAATTTAATACTTGATGATGATTTCATTCAGGTGATTGTGGAGGTGTTGCGAGGCGACCACAAAGAAAAGATCCCCGTCGTTCTCGAGCCAAAGGCGGACGAATCATGATGTGCAACAACTCATTCTGCATCATGTATATATACACATTTTCATTTGGCAAGGAATGAAGCTGATTGATGTGTATTCTTATAGGTTGTTTCACAATTGTACATATGAACTATGGGACTATCAGCTGAAAGGTGTGGCAATCTAATGTATGGATTATCAATTATTTTTATTTGGTATAGCAAGCAATTTATAAGTTTCCCTTAGTTACATGGTTGTGTTTTTTAATTTTTATGGAACACGCATATATATACAAATACTAGATATATTGCCAACACAAACACCGATAATAATTTGATAAAATGGACGATATTGAATGTAATGATATCATTAATATTTGTCGTGCTACCATCTGACACTGACATGTATGATGCTATGCGTATCTTCAATTTGAAGTTTTGGTGCTAAAAATGCAATTGAAATAGTAATTATGCTAAATTTGGTGTGACAATCTAATTTAGTGTATGAGTGGGGGAAAAACAATATTTCTGGCATTATAAGTTGTGTTCAAGTTTTATTACTATGTGATTAAGATAGCTGTAAATTAAATTAAGGATGCCATAATTAATGTACTTTGATTTTAAACTTTATAAATCAATATAGAGGAACTTTGAAAATAATTTCAAATTTTGATCCATTCGTTTCTAATTTGATAGTACATATTTAAATTCATTGCATGATGAAATTAAAGACGGTAAAGTGGAGAAGATGACGAAGATTCTTAAAGTTTTTTAATATTTTACTTAAACCCTAATTAAAATTGTCATGTAGCTTAAATCACGTCAAATCCCTAACAGTGGCATGCACATTTTTGCAATGGAATGACTTAGAAAGAGTAACACTAAACACATTTTTTAAGACTTAAAATACTCATTTGTTAAAAAAAAACAAAAAATTAATATGATACAATTAAATAATTTGAAGTAACGTAAAATGTATTTTACCTTAATTATATTTCAATATCTACAACATAATGCCAATTAATATTATAATTTGATAAGATGTTGACTGAACAATTATTGTATAACTATTAAAGCTTTTGCCATATAATCTAGCCATATAGTGAAAGAAAAAAAAATTCTCATGGGAATTCCAAACTCTTATTTAAGATGAAATATCATATTATTATTACATAATCCCATTTCATAGTTTCTCATACACATAAAATATCATATGATTAAAGTAGGTAGGGCTCTTCATTGAAGACATAGGACCTCTAAGCTTCACATTATAGCTTCCAATGTAGAATCGTGGCCACATCTTTTACCTAACAAACAACACAAATTTAGTGGTGAAACACCATAAATTACATTTTGCTACTAACTTGCTTACTTATTTATCTATGAAATAAAAGTAACATTATTTTTTAATTTGCAGCTTTATATGGAGAATGAATGATGAAGAATTTTCAATTCTCCATGCAATTTTTTTTTGAGAAATATCACTTTTTAAGAGTGTTTATCCACTTGTTACCTCTTTTTAAAAAAAATCAATTTTTTTTAATGAGTGTCTATTTTTAGTAGTTTCTCATAAAAATAATTGTTAATAATTGATTATTTTTTTAAACAAAATTTCGTCACGATAAACAAACACAAAACAACTTCAATATTTTTAAAAATAATCTTTAAATTATAAAATGCCAAAATCACAATTTTTTTTATAATACATAACAAATGGGGCTTATTTTAAAATTTAGGTGATAATTAATTAACAAGGGTAATTATATCATAGTACATTTTAGGGAGGAGAATACTTAGAGATGTGGTCATTGATATATGGTTGATGTTCATACGGAGAAAGTGGAAGAAAGTCCAAACTCAAGTCCCCAAAGCTCAAAAGATCCTTTAACAAAGTCATAGTATCCTCCTTTCAATGCCAATGTTTTGTTCACCAAACCCTCTCTCACAAATGGGTAGGTTAGAAGGTTTCCAAGGGAAACATTCACTGATTCCTGCACAAAAATATCAAAAAAATATCGCAAAAATATTCAATTTAAAAAAGTGTTATAAAAAAATATCAAAAAAATATTATTTCGATGTTCTGTTTTATAAACTAAAATTCATGACATTCCATTTTTTTTATTTGTGGTGTGACTTACGTGAATTTCAATCTATAATAAAAAGGTGTTGAAAATAGTGTAGTTGTTTACATTCAACTTTATGCATAAGTTATCTTTCCATAACAAATATTGAAAGATATTTATGAAACTAATGGCTTGGTTAATTTGTTCTCTTTTCTCATACCTTCTCACAGTGTGTGCATAGCTCTCCAAAAGGTGCATCTCCATGTTGTGATTTCACCTTTGCTTTTGCTGGTAAACCAATTTTGACCCACTCCTCAATGAAATCACTACACACAACAAAATTAAATGTGAAGATATATTTTTTTAAAGAAAAAAAAATGCAAAAGTAAATTTTTAATGTAAAGCAAAAACAAAAAATGACTTACGTAGAGTAGGTTCCATCAAATGGAAAAGACAATAGTCCCTTAATACCACCACAAGCACTGTGCCCAATGACCACAATGTTGGAAACCTATATAATAAAAAAAAATTATTGGATTAAAAATTTTTCACACTATATACAAAATTGTATGTACTTAATTTGTTTTGTAATAAACCTTGAGATGCAGAACTGCATACTCAATAGCAGATCCAGTTCCAGCATATTTTGCCTGTTAAACAACATAGTGAAACAAATATTTGAGTATAACCGATATATTGAATTATTATTAAATTATCATAATGTTTAATATATGGTTACATTTAATCACTTTAATTTTATTAAATTATTATTAGTGTTTACGTGTCGGTGTTAATTATGATTTTAAATTGCGATCTGCAAATATAATTATGATTCAAATATAAAATATTTTGATTTCTTAAGTCTCTGCAAGATTATTGTATCCGCAGTTTCGATTATATTGACCGTATTTTTCTATATTATTAATGACATGTCACTTTTTGTGGTGGCACATCATAGAAACAAGGTACAAGTAAAAAATGAAGATGTATTTCTTTTTTTTTTTTTCTTTTTTTTTTTTTTTTTAT
>JBBPBP010009778.1:699307-718064 GCA_037974735.1 Cicer chorassanicum | reverse complement strand
TGTATAATTGAAAAACAAACCTGGTCATATGGTGGAACCATGTTAGCAACATTTCTAACCACAAAAGCTTCCCCTGGCTGGAAATCTAGCACATGAGATGGACAGACTCTTGAGTCTGAGCATGCAAACACCATAAACTGAAAAAAAAAAATTGTAAATCTTCAAGAAAATCAAGACTAAATCTAAATTCAAAAGAGTTTTACTCTATAAAATTTAATTAATATACATTGATAAATACTAAACAATTTTTATATATTGTCGTCCAATCAAAAGATTTATAAAAATCATAAAATTTGATTGAACGATAATGTAAAATTAATTTATATTGATAGTGTGTATATATTAAACTTAATTCTATAAATAAATAATTAGTCACAATTTATTTACCGGTGGGCTTTGGCCTTTGGCTAGTTCACCATACAAAGCTGGATTCTTGCTGTAGAAAGGAAAAAAATAATAACAATATTAACATGATTAATAAGAAAGTTTAAGGTATAAGAAATTATATAACTGATG
Organism: Cicer chorassanicum; assembly: GCA_037974735.1. NCBI lineage: Eukaryota > Viridiplantae > Streptophyta > Magnoliopsida > Fabales > Fabaceae > Cicer > Cicer chorassanicum. Next base: position 717,548 of record JBBPBP010009778.1, on the reverse strand, counting down.
ATTAAGGTAAGGTTCGGTGAGTTAATAAGTGACTAACTCGTATTTTTCTTTCTTGAAGTGAAGGAAACCAGATTTGATTCTCTCTGAGGCTTCTGATGTTGGAACGCCATCAGATGTTGATGTTGTTCCGAGTTGAGCTGTTATTTTCTCAACTTTTTCAGCTGCTGTTGGTTTCAATTCAGTCTTCTCCCTATATTTAAAAATATTATATTATTAAATATTGCATAAATTTTATACCATGAAATGAAATACTATGAAATATTGTACTTATATATAATTTTATTATGAGAAAATGTTTGAGATTTTTACCTCAACAATTTTTGGAGTTCTTCAATAGCTTCCTCATAGCCCTTTCCCATTTCTTCTCTCTTTAAAGAAAAAAGACAGAAATATGTGTAAGTTGAAACAAATAATTATAAGTCAACTTGAAAAAAATGAGAAATAAAAAATAATTTTGATTATATTAGTAAACATATAGTGAACTTTTAGTATGTAACTATGATACATATGATACACATGGAATTTAGAATTCAACCAAGTAAATACATAGTATTTAAGTTTGAGAAAAATTATAAATTGGACAAGATATATACTAAATTTTTGGTGTTTGGGGATTATTAATTAAGTGTTAATTTAGCAAAACATGCATGGTTTTGAATGGACCTTTTCTTCAATAGTGGTTTAAAATAATAGAATCCTCTATTGACACACTTCTTTGGTCCCTCATGCAAGGCAAATTCATCTAATATATAGTTTTTATTTTTGTTATAAATTTTTTTCTAATTAAAAAGCTGGTTAATTGTATGGTTCAAATTGGTGACAAATGTAATACATGAATAAACCCATGCCACACACTTGTCCCTCAAAACTAACTAAACATACCAATTTGATAGATGTTAAAGAAAGATAAAATGGAGTTCCACGTGAGAACCATACTTTTAAAAAAACAAAATGAAACGTTTGTTTTACAAGTAGCAAGCAAATTCACCTCATAATTGTACACTATTAGATTCTAATGCACATGATTGCCTAATAGCTAGAATAAAATATATGTCAACTACATTAATTTTAGCTATATGCATTAGTGAAGCTAGAGATTTTCCATTAGAGGGATCAATAGCTAAAAATACAACACCAAAGACTTACTAGCTAGTAGGGTAAATAACTATATAAAAAAAATCAAATAATTCGTTATGTTACACAAAATAGTCAAATATTAAAAATATGAAATAATACAAAATTTTGGTTTATCTCTTACTAAATGAATGAAACAATGTTGTAATGCATTATCATGAATAATGTCCAATTATAAATTATTTTAATCTGAATCTCTCTTAATAGCGTGATCGAACGAATGAACAATTTTTTTGAATTTCTAAAAATATGTATTAACACGAATGTATAAGAGGTACTTCAATCCAGTTCATGAAAGTAGAAAAAGTCAACTAACACGAAGGAGAATAACAATACAACTACACATAAACAAAACAACAAATGTAATTTCAATTTCGAAGTGTATATACCAAAATTGGGGTGATGATAGGAGAAGAAGAAGAAGAAGCGAAAACCGGCTTGTCTTGAATCAAAGAAGGGAAAGACGAGGAAGATGAGGAAGAAGAAGAAGAAGAGTTAAGAGTTGCGAAGACAACGGGACGCAATGTAGCCTTCTTGATAGAAGTTTTGGCAGAGGACAAAGAAGAGAGACACCAACCGTTTATGGAAGAGGTAGACATTGTGCAATGAAGACTCAAATGACAATGCTATATAGTTGTTGTAAGGTATGATGATGTGTATTCCATATGGCCAATTGGCTATGCCCATTTTAATGTGACTTAGGTAGATGATGAAAATGAAAGTTAAGCTAAGGAGAGCTTCATTCCTATCTTTTTAGATGAGGTTTGAATGTTGGAGATTAACTACAAGAGAATGACCATAACCTCAATGTCACTTTGGATCAACCCTTCTTGTCATCTACCTTTCTTCTCTATTTTCTCAATTTACCTTCACAAATATATCATCTTAGATGCACACACATAATAAAAATTGATATAACGCCAATGTATACTACTATAAAAATTCGAAATAGCAACAAAAATTAGTCTCTCTAACATTTAGAGAAGAAATTATAGATAAATTGTCTTTTACGTTTTTAAATTTCCTTCATTGTTTTTTGACTTATTTTAGTAATATAGATTTGAATTTATATTAGACATATTGCAAGTTTGAGTATTGACTAATTTCTTTAAAGTGAGATAAATATAAATCTTAGAAATGATTATTTGAACACGAATAGTAGCATGTGTAAAAAAGAATTTTCTATATCTACGAGGAAAAAAATTTAACCTTATATTTTCCTTTAAAATAGTTACTATAAATTTTGGATTATTAATTTTTTTCTTAGTGCTTCACATACATTGTTGAATATGGACCATATCATTGTGTTACTGTGTAGATATTATCTATGAGATTCACGTTAATTCTTATGAGAATTCAATTCAGATATATGAAGAAAATAATTAGTGGTAGTGAATTCCAAGGTGGCTAGAGGTTTATTAATGTAGGGTATAAGGTTGTCTTGTACCCTTTGAATTTGTGTTTCATGACATGATGTAATCAATGCCGGTTTGCCACGTAGGTGAAAATGCAACCACTTTTTTTTTCACCTGAAAGGGACAAAACATATGGTAACAATATTTCTCTATTGTAGTAACTTTATGTTCTATATTCTCTGCTTTTCCTACAACTTAGGAGGACTAATTCCATTTATAATATAATTGTCCAAAAAAATTCTATATTTCATAATTTTATCATATTATTGTGATTTTTTTTTAGATTATCACTATATAAACTTGTTTGAGATACGGACATGTGATATAGGTCTCTTTTTACTTAGTAAATAGTTGGATTGTTCTTTAATTTCTTTAGTCAGCATCAATCTTGCTTCATATATGAATCTTAAATATTCTTGAATTTATAGAATGATCCAACGATTCACTAAGTAAAAAGAAATTTATGTCTTTTTACATTGTTGGAATTTTAAGATGTTAATTAAAAAAATTGGAGATTCGTTTTTTCTTTCTTTACATTAAACTTAAATATAATACAAATTCTAATTCATAATTATAGTAAATCACGATAATTTTTTAAAAAAATATAAATTATAATTTTTATAAAATTATGATGGTTCATCAAAATTCTGAAAAATTTCACCATAATATTAAACATACGCCTATATAGTTTAGAATGTTGCTAATAAAAAATCATTTGAAGAAAAAAGGAGAGAGAAAAGCCTCATTTTTGTTAATGGCCTCTCGAGGATGAAATTGAGCAACTATATTACCGAGTTATTGGACATAATTGAAAATATATTTTAACTACCATCATTTTTCTCTCACTTATTTTATCATATCAACAAATGGATTTGGTTACTAATTTAACAATCTTGTATCAAAATGGCCAAAAAGAAAAAATGTTGAAAATAATTAAGTTGGTTACTAATTTAACAATCTAGTATCAAAATGGCCAAAAAGAAAAAATGTTGAAAATAATTAAGTTCAAAGTTTTTGCTCTATAATAAAAGTTGATGACTCAAGAAGAAAATATTGAAAATATTGAAAATAATTGAATATATTTTCTCTATGATCCGTTGGTAACCAATGGTTCATATATGTGATGGACCACACAAGCAATGGATGTTATTAATGATAAAACCCTATCCTTGAAGCTTCAAATTTGTGGTTCTAGTTTTAGATCCATTATCTTTTTTTATTTTATTAAAGATCTATTATCTACTGTGGCCACAGTGTTGTGTTGGGCCTATATATACACAAACTAGCAGCTTCATATAAAATTATGTAAACTAAACAAATAAATATAAATTATTGAAAGAGAAGAGAGGAAAATAAAATGAAAATTCCTCTTACAAAAAAGTATTCTATATTAACTTACTATATATATTTTTTTATCATGAGGTTAATAATAATATATTAATAGTGTAAATGAAGATTAACAATGATGTTTAGTAAAAAAATTATTAACAATGACGTCCTAATTATCAAAAATATATATACAATGATGTCCAACTATATTCCACAACAATGTTTGTATAATAATGCATGTAAACATATTTTTAAGAAAAATACATTATAATTATGATAAGATTAAAATTTGATTAGACATATAATTATAATAATGCATGTAAACATATTTTTTAATGTAAAACTAATCATATTGTTTATTTAGTTCCGTAATTACAATTCAAATGCTAAAACATTGGAGAGACATTTAATATATATTTGAGTGAAAATTTAAATATATGAGATACTCTTTCTTTTTCAAATTTAGTGTGTGTGTGAATTTTACTATAAAATCTTTTAAAAAAAAACAACTAATCATACTATTTAAATATAGTTATTATACTAAATCATTACACCAACACCAAGTAATATCTAAGATTGAACCCTTAATTAATCAAACAATTTTCTTCTATTTCTTATATTTGAACTCCAATAACTTAACAACACATTAGCAAAGTGGTAAGTAACCAAAATAAATGTTTATGCCCCTTAAATATTGTGCTTGCAATAAACTAGGAGAGGGGGAAGGGAGAGAATAAGAGAGAAACATACACTCTCACACAACAAGGCTCCACCAAAATCAATGGCCATTCACCATGACAAAAATGCTTTTTGGTCATTGTAATAAAAAAGCAAGCCAAATTGAAAAGATTAATGTTAATAAATAGGATCATCATATGGAAGATTTTGGTTTATGAAGAGAAATGGGTAGAAAGATTAGAGGTAGCAACTAAGCAAATTTGGTGTTGGTTTATGAAGAGAAATAGGATCAAGTTGTTATATGACACGCAATTGCAATAGTGGCATTTGATTTTGATGACAACATTCAATGTGCATTGTGTTGAGGTTATGTCAACATATTTTTGTCCTGTTTCTTGTGTCTTAACTACTTGTGCTTGTGTAGTTAAAATTGTGTCCAAAGATGTGGTGTTGCCACTTGTGTAATGGTGTTGCCATGTTAAGTTTTCATTTTTGTTGTCACCTAAATATGATTTTTTGTGTGGACAAAAATAGCTCATAACTATAATTGAATGTGGTTTGAATTTGAAAGTTTCAGTGAAGTTAGTTTTTTTTTAATAATTATTCAAAAAAACGATATTCATGCATTCAAATAGGTAGAAGTTATATTGATCAAAAACAATATAATTCGAAGTCAGTAAAATAAAAATGATGAATCTACAAACATACCACAATACTTAAGTTAATAGAATAAAACAATAAAATATCTACAAATATGACAAAACCATACAAATACCTCTAGAGATGTAATGTTGACGATACTAAAGTTATTGATTGAATCTACACTGGATCGAAGTTGTCTGTCATTCTAAATCAAATAAATATTACAATAAAATAAAATATCAAAACAACAACACACCAAGACGATAAATAGATAACTTCTGACAAAAAAAATTGACCATAAGCTACCTATTTTTGGTGAAGAAAAAAGAAACAGACAAAGAGACGGGAGGCTAGGTACTTGATCACGATAAATTTGTCTTTAGTTATTGGATGTAGAATTTATTTAAAGTTAAATATAATAGTTTTTTTTTGGTACCAAAGAGTTAGATATAATAGTTAGGTAGAGTTAAAAAAAATAATTCTCAACTAGCTTTTATATATAAAGTATAATATTAGGTATTTATTTTGTATCTTTTCTCATTCTATTAATATAGAATTTATTTTAAATTTAAATATTATATCTCTTTTATGGATTTAATCAAAATTTTAACATAGTATCAGAGCATTAATCCATCATTGTGAAATTTCTAAAAAAATAGTTCAACCACCACGTAGAAAAATTAAGAGGAAGAGAAACAAAAAGAGTGTGGAGAAATACAAGATTTACATCTTCAAGAGAGTGTTGAACATTATTTTGAAGTTTCAACGTTACAATCAACAACAACAAAAGAAACAAAATTGTTTCTAAGATAACAAAAAAGAAAAAGGATGAAGAAGAAAAAGAAGATGGTTATATATATCCAAAGACAATTGAAAGTAATTTTCTTCATCAAAAGCTCTATGTAAGACATTGTAGTCTAACGATTCAAAAAAAAATTGTTCCAGATGAAGAATTGAGGAAAATAACAAGAAATATCAAGGACAAAGATCATAAAAATACATCAATGTAAAAAGCAAGACTGCACTATAATTTTTTGTCTCAAAGAAGAATTCATTCATAAAAGCCTAATGTTGATCTTGACTTCTATGCATAAAATAATGGATGATTAAGCACAAAATTCATACTTCACATTCGATGTATTATCAGCATTCCATATTCTTTCAGCCGATTGATTTGCGGTGTTTCATAATCTTTTCAGCCGATTTATTTTTTTGCTTTTCAAACTCATTTAGTCGATGTCTTTTCTGACTACTTTCTTGACATTTTCTAAGCCGGAAGTGTAATAAACACATTTCGACTTGCGAGAGGATATTAGATGTAAAATTGTGTTAGAGTTAAATGTAAAAATTAGTTAGAGTTAGTTTCTAGGTGGTTAGTTTCTTATGTCTCCACTAGCTCTATACATAGAGTATATTATGTATTCATTTTGTATTTTTATATCTTTTCTCATTCTATCAATATAAAACTTTTTTAATTTAAATATTTTTCTCTTCCTTGACTTGTAATAAAAATTTAACATTAGTCATTAACGTGATTAATAAATATAAAATTTGAATTTAATTTGTTTTTTTTTTTTGAATTTAAATCTTGCTTAAAATAACATTTGATCAGACTATACCGACTTCTTAATCAACTCTAAATTGCCAGAGCTCCTTTCTTGAGAATCGAAGGATTAAGACAAAAAAAAAAAAAATTAGTCACCTTGATGAGATTGTTAACTTGAGAAATGGTTGGTATTCCCTCGTAAATTGTTGGTGCACTATACTTAAGTTATCACAATACTTCTAATGCATGAGAAAGGAGAATGAACATTCCAATATATTGGACTTTCTCCTTAGAATAAAAGAAATGCCATCAAGACATAAATGTAAGTTATATCGGATGAATAGTCCAAAAAGTTGTATTGATTACATTAAAATGTATGCCTACAATATATTGAGTGAATTGAAAACTTAACTTGGTTTTAGTCATTAAATTTAAGACTAAGACACTCTTAATATTTTCACACAAAAAAAAAGAGACGTTTATTATTGCAGAAATTAATGCAATAAGATAATAAGGGGACAAGTAGGGTATTTACATTTAGATCTATTCAAATAAAAATTGCAAAACATTAAAAAAAAATTAAAAACTGTGCAAAAATTGATTCTTATTGGATGTCTTAAGATTTCTTTTGTGAAAATTTCTTGAATAGAGGAAATTCAACCAAACCAAAATCCACTGTATATCTAGATTGTAATACTTAATTGTTTTTATTAATAGTATTAGTTGTTATGATAAATTTATTTTGAATTTGATTTTTTTTATAATACTTATTAATTAATATATTTGTACTATTTCATAAATCCTAAATACAACTACTACTTGTTATTCTTGTCAAAAAACTAATACTTGTTATTATGTAATATTATTTTTTATTATAAATATGTAATATGTTATTGGACATAATATAAATATATAATTATACATAGATAAGAATCGAATAAACCGATCAAATCTAACCTACAACCAATGAATTGGATCAAATCAATTTTTTAAAGAAATAATATGAACATAGTTTAATTTTTGAATAATAATATATTGATACATTGATGTTTATTGTATTTCTAGTCAACATTTTCATCATTGCATTAGAAGTTCTTTTCATGCTTCATTCAAAAGTCTTACAACCTCTCTTTCATTTTCATCAACCCCTTTCTGATCACCTTCATCAAGAGGTTGTTTAGTTTGGGACAAATCCAACTCAACTCTATTCATTCACCTTTGTGTCAATTCATTACTTTGGCTAACCTAAAAGGAATAATCATATATTATTCAAGTATCATTTATTGGAAAATACTAACATGTGACTTAATAAAATATTTTCATCATCACTATCAAATATTTTTATTTTATAAATTACTATAGACTAATTTTTAAGAAACTAGAATTATGGTCTTTAACCTAAGCTTAAGCAATTTGAATCCATTATTGAACTAAATTCTGCTTAATAATTAGATGTTTAATCAATTCCTCGCTCCCTTAAAAAATGTTTAATCACTGCATAATTTGAAGCTATATTCTATATATTATTTGATCTAATCATTTCTCAATTTCCTTCACAATTAAGAAAATGAAAGACTAAAAAGTGGTTAATGATTTCTTTCTCAATCCCCACAAAATGACAAATAAGTACATCGTAATCTATTTTTTATACCAACACTTGCTAGCATATAGAATTTTGTATACTCTCTAGTTAGGACCAAATCCCAACTAAATAATTGACAGATTCAAATATATACCATTTGTGTCAAATCATGTTCATCATAATCCATGTACTATTTTTTCACACATTTTTCATGGATGATGATTCAAAAGTTACAAGACATTAATATTATTATTCACTATAATATTTAACATCAAACACCAAAACAAAAAAAAACTATCAAATTTCACTCTCATTTTTTAATATTTCCCTACTCCAAAACTGATTCTATAACAATACCTTAAAAAATTAACCTATAGTTAAAATTTAAATATAGTTAAAATTTGAAGTAAAAAAAAAAAAAATTAGTCAAGAATGAAGAGGAAAAGTTCTTCCAAAAGCATTGAAACCAACGCCAAAACCAACTAACTCTTGCTTATACGGTAAATACGATTTTCTCCTTATCTCTTTCTTTCTTCCATAATACGCTTCAATTGCCGGCACCGGTGCCGGAACTTTCTTAACCGTCACCGGAATCTTTTTTCCGGCGACATTAGGAATTTTGCTCTTATCCGAATGTTCCTTCGGATTCTTCTCTTTTTCTCCCTTCTTAAACCCTAACGATGAATTCAACAGAATCAACGATTCTTTTCCGTCGCTTTTACTTCGCCGGAGTAAACTCAGAAACTTCCATCGTTTCGAAGAAGACGAATTCGAAGATGAACCAGTCGAATTACTCTTCTTGCATTTCGCCGGAGAAGCCATCGGTGAAGTCACCGGCGAAACTGCCGGCGATTTCGGTGTCCACAAACAATACATATCCGGCGGAACCGCATGCAGATCGCCATCCACTTCCGACGAAGACGACGATTGCGAATCGCGAGATTCGCCACTCTTCTTCTCGTCGCCGATCAACAATTTCTCAAACGAAATTCGAATCTCCGCCGCATCGGAATTCCATCTTTCGCCGTTAATCTCGATATCTCTGTTGAAGATCGGGATAACGTCGTGATTCGCGGAGATGTAGCGGTTACTATCGAAGAAAATTTCATCTGAAGACTTACGAAACGCGACGAATTCGAAATCGTCGTTGTCGTTTTGGTTGGTGTCGTTTTGAGAGTGTGTGTTGTCGTTTTCTTTTGTGACTTGATCCGCAATGTCGTTTACGTTATTAGTAGAATAAGTGCTGAAACTTGGACACACGAACGAGTCCATTGCACTTTCTTCGTGTTGTTGTTTTTGCATTTTCGTGTGTTTCGTTTTTAGTTTTGTTTTTTTGTTATGAAAATTGACTTGGTTGTGTGTTATTTATAGTATAAGTATACGACGTTGAGTGTATGAAGGAAGATGGAAAGAGCAGCCAACAACGTGTGTGTTAAACATTATATTAATTATTTTATTAAATAAATCATATACTATATAATCATGGATGACGGCATGACGCTTTATTTAGTTTCTACTTTATACATGAATTAATAGAAGCCATTTTGGTACTTAAGTAATTGCACTCTTTAAAATTTGGAAATTTTCTTGGAAATTGGTTTTTTTTTAAAAAGGCAACATTATAAATTAACATAGAATTTATATGCAAAGAATAACCGTAAAAAATGACGAGTAGTATCAAAAAGAAATTAAATATGTATGTTCTAGAAAATAAATAAATAAACTAAGTTAGAGATATAGATGAATATATATACAATTTTTTTTACAAATGATATATATAATATTATGTATTTGTATTTTAATACTCAAACGATACAATTTGTTTCAAAAAGAATCGGGCATTAGTCCTCTTTGTTCAAAAAAAAACACGAATATTAAAATCACATATTCATTGAAAATGATGAGTTGTAAATGTGATGAAATGAACAAAGACGTGAATTGAAGAAGCTATAAGGGGGCTATAGATCTTAATTATGTTAATGTACTGAAGAAAAATATTAGTACTTTTCATGTACAATAATTTTTACTAAAATTGGATCAAATAGATTTATTTTAAGTAGTTTACTTTGCCATGGTAATTTTAGGAATGGGAGATCAAATTAAAAGGGAAAAGGTGTGAGTATGATGAAAAATATGAGGTATTTAAAAAGGAAGATAAAACATAAGAGAAAAACAAAAAGAGAGTAAAAAATAGGAAGGTGAAAAATCTATTTTCAGTATATTTATATTTAATAGTAATATTCAATTACAATTAGATCCTCTCTCTAGATTAAGCAAAAATATAGTATCTAAAAAGTTGATGTATCTGGTTAGAAATTAAAATCAGATATATCAACTTTTAAAAAGTATTTTTTGTTTATAATTCATTCAAAAACAATATTTCATTAACAAGGTGGCCAAAGTAAACCTTTATTTTATTTTATTTTATTTTCTTCATCCTCAACTATTTGTTTTTCTTTGGGGTCTATATATCATCAAATATTTGTATTCGATTTGTAACTTTTTATACACGTTAAACACATTTAGCTTTAGTTGTACTATGTTTTCACACACCAACAAAAACCCTTTTTTTTTTACTTTTTTTAAAGTATTTTACACTTGAAAATGCATAATAATTATATGAAAATTACGTTTTACTTTGTTTGGCTTAGGGAAAGTCGTGTGGTTTATAAAAGGGAAGGAAACAGTTGTTGGAAATAAATAGCTATGCCTTTTTAGGATAATCGAAAGTCTTAATCAATAAACCGTGTAATATAAATTTAAGGTATATTCGTGTGTATTAGTGATACATGTTCCACAATATGTAACGCTATATATTGTTTCTAGATTTGATTATTATGGCAATTTAATTTAATATAATTTAATTGGATGGGCATTGGTGGATACTTTGATTATATGTGATGAGAACAATGCTGGCTAGGGTCTCTTTTAGTAAGAAATATTATAGAATAAATTTGCTATTATGTAAATACCAAATAAAGATTTGTAATTATGTTTGATCGAGTTTCTAGAATTTTTTTATTTTATTTTATTTTATTTTATTTTATTTTTATTTGAGAATATTATGGTTCTTGTTTAGCCATTGATATAAATAATACGGTTTGTTGCCATGAAATTAGAATTTGGGTATTGTTTAAGTGATTTGAAATATTTTTTAAATTGAAATGTTTTTAAATCAAATCGTTTCACTATGACTTACTTTTTGAAATATTGGTATCATAACCTAGAGTTTGATTTCTATTTGAAATTAAAATGGTTCCATAGAGATTTTGTACATAAATTTTATTTTTGAGAAATTGGCACATAAATATTTACTATATATTTGAGTATCATATATTATTTGATGAATATTTATTGTCTTTATCTTAAAATATTTTGAACCAATTTAGCTGTACATTAAATAAAAATTTATTTCTAAAGTTTTGTTTTTTTGTTTAATCACGCTCTTCGAATATATTTCACACAATATTTGTTTATTTGTTTGTGAGTATGTTCTCACATTAAAGGTTGGCAAATAATCGTATGGTAACTAAGAAGGGTAATAAATAAAGTTGACTTTTGTGAGTAGTGTTATGTAAATTTAAGATTGTTTTTATTTAATTTAATAAATTAACTTTTCTAATAATTTTAGTAGAGTTGATTGAAACAATAAGTTGCACAATAAAATCTTTGCTGCATAGATTTGACTCGACCAAAAATATAAAAGATGTAATATGAAATTATCTATGCGAGTTGTCGTTGGCTTGAAGGAAGAAACAACTTGACAAGATTGTTACAAGTGTAATTTTGAATCAGTTGAAGCAACAAATTGCATAAAACAATTTTCATTGCGTAGATTTGATTCAATGAAAATTACAAAAGATATAGTATAAAATTGTTCATGCGAGTTGTTATGGTCGGCCAAGAGACAGACACACTTTGGCCGAATAATTCCTTAAATATGGATAATGAGGATGTCAAAAGAAACCTATTATTTGACATTACTTATTTACCAATATTTGATCATTGCATTGAGAGTACCAATTATAGTTAATTCATGCGGTCAAAAAGATTGCAGATTAATAGTGTATTTGGTATCTTGTTTGAGTCTTTTAATTTACAAATAAAGATATTGTGTTCTTCTCTAGGATGTGCCTACTAACGTTATGTATGTAGTTAAATCTTTCAATTATTTGACCAACTTTAATTCACACATATATGGTGATAAACATGTGGTGATTATACGGATTTATTGTTTAACAATGTTAGTTGTTAGGGTTTGGTCATTGTAACAAAATACCACTAGCAATTGATGTTGTTGTCTAAAGACTTGACATTAATGACGCGTTTGGTATTTTGGTGAATACATTTTGCTACTTTTGTTCTTTTCAAGCTAACCTAGTTTATGGATATGCTAAATTGAATTGATTTTTTATTTCTTAAAAGTTATTAAAGTTATTGCTTTTAATATAAAGAAGAATATCAATATCATTCTTGAATCTTGATCTTGTACAAGGATAGAGAAATTTTTATTCTCTCACAATTTAGAGTTTCTAAAATGAGAGTTAAGTATGAAAATTGAGTTTTCTCCAAAATACATAAGTCATTTGATCATAAAACATGATTTTTCAGAGATATTACAGGTATTGATTAAGATGACATATTTTTGTCATATTTTCTTTGCTTAAATTAAAGTGCTTTTAAATCAATAAAGAGAAAAATAAACCCTCATTGGAGAGCTAGTAATTCATTAAGATTATTAGGAAAATACCTCAAAATATAAGGGCAAATAAAGAAAATTATGAAAATATAATATGACATGACAAAGGTCTACTCATGTTGAAAGACACGTCATTTTAGAAAGGACTAAGTCGAAAATGATGAAGGCTTTGATTATTTTAGATTGTTGTTATTTGCTTATATCTAAAATATATTTTGGTTGAATTATTATTTTGATAAAATTTTATTTTAGCTTCTTTACGAACAAATCAAAATAATTTTTTTGAGTTTTATTTTGAAATAATTGATTCATTTTATTTTTTAAATCTGTATATGGTTAGAGTCAATTCAGTTATGACTTGCGACAATCTATAATATTTGAAAGGTTTGATAAATATAAATTTTGGGTCCCTAATTAAAGAATTTTATTTTTAGATAATAGATGCATAGTTCTTTGATAATATTGAGTTTAGGGAGAGATATGGTCAAAAGAACAAAATTGAGTGAGAAAAAATTGATTTCAAACCAATTCATATAGTTGTTATTAATGTAGCTAATTTTGGTTCTTATAAGGATATTATTGTTCTTCCTCATAATCAAGTTGATGAAATTATTTATGAAAATCAAACTCAACACTCTCAAGAACTAGAGCATAAGGTGTCTCAAATTATTGACTATAAAGAGAAATTGTATTTGGTATTCTTGAAAGACTCTATTAGGACAATCATGACACTTATTTCTCATTATGATTTTTGGAGCCACATAAGATGGATGTCAATACGGTGTTTCTAAATGGCAACATTTATGAAACAATATATGCCAATAGACACAAAGTCAATAATTTGCAAGCTGATGTAATTCTTCTATAAGTTAACAAATAAGTCTCATTAGTGATACCACAAAGTTTGATACGACAAATATCGCATTTAGTTTGAGATGACTGTTGCAAACAATTGTGGGTATTATTAGGTCACTTGAAGTAAGTTTGTATTTCTAGTATAACTTTTCAGATTTCATATATTTATTTAACAGATATATGCTTGTTGCGCGTAACCAAAATATCTCTAAAGGAATATAAGCGATGAAAGATCTTAGGGACGTCTTTTTTGTATTAGGCATTGTGATACTTAAAGACCGTTCTCATTGTATCCTTGGGATATCACAAAAGATCTATATCAATAAAGTTGTAAATATATTTGACCCAAAAGATATTATACTATAGGATACCTCAATCACTAAAGGGGAACTATTTTAGTCTTAATTTTTGTCAATAAAAAATATGGAGATTCAAAAACTTAAGTATTGCTATATGCTTTAGGTGTGAAGAATTTTATGAATAATTTTATTTATACGTATTCAGAAATAGATTATATAAAAAGATCATTTGGCATATACTTGAGCAATTCATGTTTGAATGTTGACAAAAGCAACCATAAGGATGGTTAAATAGAACAATAAAGTTTATGCTTGCCAATCAGAGATCTTACAACTTGGAGGTAATCAATATGTTCAACTCTGATCTTTTAGATGCCTACGTAAAGTGGACACCTTAATGCATGAAAAGGTTGATTTATTTATATCACTTGGTTGCTTATAGTTAAATGTTTTGAAAGACCACTCAAATTATATTACGTTATAAGTCAATTGTATAGTGCTTCAACAAACTTTTATAAAGTGTATCGACATAATTGGTCCTATAATTGGTTGTGGTTGTCCCATAATTACTGTTTTAAATATAAAGCCAAGTAACCATAATTAGTTGGTTTAATTTGTCAAAGAAAAGGTTGGTTTATAGTTCAAAGTTCAAACACATACAAATTACTATATTTTGGTGTTTCGAGGGTTTATTTTTTTCTTCTCCTTGGTTTTTTTTTAGGCATCGGAGAAAATTGAGTGAACCATTCTTTTGATGTTTGAATGTATGAAAGTGTTATCAATTTAATCTTTGAATATATTAAATTTGTAAATATATTTCTAAATATTATTTTATTAGTAATTTTATAAAATAAATTTGTAACGAGGTAGTGTTTAAACAAAGTAATGTAGCATCAGTTAAGTCATTAGATCGTATTAAGATCGTTTTTTGGTGGTGGCTCAAAGCAGAGGCTAAAATTATTGATTATGACTTTGATATATGTGGCAATACTCGGTAAAATGCATCAGATTCGTTATGTAATTTATCCTCTTGGTTTCTGTAATCTATATCGTGGAGTCGTATAACAAGTTCAATTTTAATGTTTTAGCGCTTTAGTTGTAAACGTTTTTAGTATTTTTGGCATGTCTTATACTTTTAATATCTATTTTCTTCTTCAATATATACATATAATTTGGTTTTTCAAAAAAACAAAACAATAGACATATTTATAAATGTTTTGTATGTTATGATATATTCAGAAAACTATAATGATAGCATATCACATGTTCAAGGACAAGTGTTTATTCGAGAAAAATCTTATCTTGATCTTGGTTTATGGATTTTAGCAATATGAAATTTGGTTTAACATTCTCTGAGTGGTTCAATAATATCCACTTGATTGTCTATTTAACGAGTAATTTCAGTTGATGTAATAGATTATCATATCATTTGTATTCTTTATTAATACCCTTTTATTATAAAAAAGTCGACCCATAAAATTTTAAATAAAATTTAGAGTGAATGAATGATATTCAGTCTAAAATATAAAGACTTTATAATTTACTATGTGATTTATATTTATTTTTCTTCAATAATACTAGCCAAAATCGGACTTGCAAATTTTAAAATTATATTAACATAATACACCATAAGAAAAAGAAGAAAAAAACAAATGGCCTTGTTTTATGGTTGGATATTTCGTACAGTATGTAGCACGTTCCATAATTCATGGCACCCTCCACAGCGTTATTCGTATAATATAATGTCTCTAGATTCTCCAATATTCTCGTCCTCAACATTAATAAAGTAAGTCCAAACCATTTGGCATAATGCAATCATGATAAAAGAAAATACTATATACTATGAAATTTCCACTAACTACCAAATCAATTTTTCCTGACAGCTTCAATTAAAAGTGTTTGATTTTGAGTCTTCGTTGATTCACCCATTCTAGAATAGTATATGTTAATGATGTTTGCTTAGGGCCCAAAACATGCACCTTTTCTAGAAGCAAAAATGCAGTTCAATATAAATAAATAAATAAATAAATAATCCATTTCAAAAGAAAATATATAAATAACTAAAGCGCCGTGGTTGACGTTTATTAATAAGAAAGTGTGAGTTTGCATACTTAGATATTTTAAATAGTATATATACATATAATCAAATCTCCTATAAAAAAGAAATTGAATTCATATATGTGTCAAATTGTTTTATGTAAACGTTTAATAAATTTTATATTTAGGTATTTGTGTTGATATTTTGAAAATTATAGTATTATGATATATCTGTTAAAAAACATCATGTTATATTTAAATAGTTAAATCTGATTTAATGTCTATGTACTTTTTTTATATTAATAAAATATACAAATTAAAGTTGATTAGATTATTATTACTGCTTCATCTCATACTATATAAACCGCATAAAATTTTGGCTAATAAACTAAGAAATACAGTTAATATTGTAATTTTCAATAAAATAAATATCATGTGTAGTTTCTTAATATTTCATTTACCATGTCATATTAATTTTTGTCAAAAAAGATATCTCGTATTAATTAATTAAAAATAAAAAGTAGGCTTAATTGCAGTTTTAGTCCCCTATTTATACTGATTCACGAAATTGGTCCCTCTATTTTAAAAGTCGACAGTTTTGGTCTCTCCCTTTGATTTTTTAGCTAAAAATGATGACGTGAGATGTTTTGAATAACATGACATATGATACGATGATGTAGAGTGATTAACACCCATGAAATTTGAATAAAACGTCGTAAAAACTTAACTTTCAACTTCAATTTTTTTTCGTATTTTTAATTTAATTAATGACATATGAATAATTAATGGATCTAGATGGTTTTATATCATAGAATTGTATGTCACGTCATTTAAAATATATCAAATCGTCATTTTTTAGCTAAAAAAATCAGAGGGAGGGACCAAAACTGTCGATTTTTAAAATAGGGGGACCAATTTTGTGAATCAATATAAATAGGGGGACTAAAACTGCAATTAAGTCTAAAAAGTAATTTATAAAAGAAAAACACATTAGTAATAATAGTTAAATATAATTAGAAAACGTAAATTAATGTTTTATTAAAATAAATTTATTTTTTTAAAATAAATTTTTGTTTTAATTATTACAAAAGTTACGAGTATGATTGTTCATGATTTACCATCAAAATAAAGTTTATTTCACGGATACGCATGAAAATTAAATTATAGGATACAACAATATAACATTATATATATCTTTTGAATATAAATATCATGACGTTTAATTAACCGTTATTATTGGAGGGAGGAAATTTTTTTTTTTTTGTAAAACAACCTACTATCCATTTTCTAAAAAATAAAAAGATATTATCCTCTACTTGCTTGGCAAGAAAACCAGGAGACCTTTTTTAAAATAAAATAAGAGGAGGTGTTTTAAATGCTGACACAGACATGTTGAGCATTAATTAATATTACAAAATTAAAATTCAAACTATATTTTCATAAAAAAAAAATATCAAACTGTATTCGAACTATATAATATATGCACCATAAATCAGCTAGATTCAAATGATTTTAAGTGACGACAGTGCTGATCGATTCGAATACGAGTTGTCAATGAATATTAAAATATATAAGTTCACCATAGTTTATTTTTCTTTTTTATTGAATGGAATTTGGCAATTTGCTTGTTGTTGATTGATATTTTGTTACTATCAATTTATTGCACACCTAAATGCTGACGATTTTCCACCCTTCTGATGTTGAAAGTTGAAATTTTGTAGATTCGTTGGAAAATATATTTTTTTTTACCAAAAATCATTGGTAGTATTTGAAAATTGTAATTTTGCTCTTTGAGAAAATAATAAAATAAGTGAATTAATAGTTGATATTATAATTACTCATAAATGGTTGATTATCGATAGTTGATATTACTAATTTTATTTTCTAAAGTAGAGATGCAAAATTCTGAAAATTAATATCGATTATGAAATATAATATTTCATATATTCAAATTTTAAATGATTAAATAAGTTTTTAGTCGTTATAAAATTTAAATTTTCATTTTTATTCTTTGTAAAAAAATAA
>JBBPBP010009778.1:686957-698888 GCA_037974735.1 Cicer chorassanicum | reverse complement strand
ATATATATATATATATATATATATATATATATATATATATATAATAGTTATAAAAATGTTATTTCAACGTCAATTTGGAATACCTAAATTTAAAATTGTCTTATGAGTAATTCTAGAGTTAAAATTTTGTTGGTCTTTATTGACTTCGACCCAATGGATATAAATTCAGATGTTGAGTTTTTAGATTTATAACAAATCAATGAATATGAAGACTAATGTGTTGAAGACATTTGGGATGAAAATGAATATCAATCACATTATCATTAAATAAATTTATCTTCATGCCTTATACAAGTGTAAATACTAGTACAAAGATTAATTAGTAATTTATTCATCCAACAAAGTTTATTATATTTGATTTAACAGTTTATTATCTTGTTTTTGTATGGAAAAATTTTAGGGATCGGGGAATGGTGTCTCAGTTTGGAGTAGGGAAAACTTTTAACTCCATTAAAATTAATTGATTTTAGTCTCATTTCATTTATTTCTCTTTTTATAATAAATACTTAAAAATATCATTGACAAAACAATAATAAATATTACATTGAATTTTAAATATAATTAGAAACAAATTTCTTCTACAAAAATTATCGATAGAAAAGAATTAAAAGAGTAATAAAATTAGTAAATTATTATTTTCATCTTTGAAATTATATAATTTACTGTCAAAATAGTTCATGATCATTATAACTTCATAAATTAAATTGACGGATATTTTGGTAATTCAAAAACTAACTTAAATTTTTTTTATTAAGTCATAGTTAAAATGACAACGTCCTATATTTTTACGAATTAAAATTGTGATTTATCATAATAAAATATGAATGGTGGGACTCAACACGTGGATGCAGCCGTGCACTAAGTTGCAAGTAATGATCACAAAACAGTAAACAAATGATAATCACAACGTAATTGTTCAACACTCAAATCTTGAAAAGGGAACTTCTTTTCTATACATGCTAATTAAAATCTAAATTAGTAAATTGTGGATATGTACTACTACACTATATGCGAATTAAAGAAATGATTACACGTTCAAAAAAATGATTACTATATAACGTTAGCCACCCCGTGCTTTTCTTCACATTACACATTGCAAATTAATTACACTAATCTTATTAAGCTAATTAGATATACAAGGCTTTGATATTGTTTCCATGGTTTCAAATTTAAATTTATCAAGAAAGATAGAGAATCTAATGATCTAAATTGATAGAAGAATTAAATAATGAAAAAATTAATTACATCAAATAATAATACATAAGACTTATATGTAGCTAATTAAAAACAACTAATTAATGTATAACTAACTAATTATGTATTATGTTTAATTTATATAATTAACTAACTAATATCTACCCTATTAAATCAATACTATTAATAAAGGGAATATGTTGTTTTGATGTAGCTTATTTTACTACTATTTTTTACCTTTGACATTATTTTTTCTTTTGAAAACTATTGAATGACATGTTTTATTTTTATAACTGACACATATTATTTTTTGACAACAAAAACTAAAATAAATTATATATAAATTTATTAATACACTTTATCGCAATAAAAAAAAATGTTATCTAGAATCTAGTATCTAATAAATGTAACCAAGCATGAGCACATGATGGAGGAATATTTTTCTGATGTTGATTGTTGCCCTCACTAACCCACTTCCAGCCTCAGGAAATTGTGCCATCAAAAAGTAAGAAACTTCTTAAGTAACAATATTTTTTTTCTTTTTTTTTTAGCTGCTGACATCTGTTGATTTGATTATAGATTTTATGTATTCAAAATTAATATTTAAGATTTAAATTAAATCATTATATTTTATTAATATTTTTATTATTTCCCACTATACTAGATATTATATGTTAATTTTTTATAAAGAAATGCTGCAATCATGTATTTTTATTAATTATATATTATTATTATTATTATTATTAGACCAGATACTATCTGTACTCCCTTAACTTACTTTTAGTTAACGATTTAGTTCTTTATTTATTTTTTTTTTTCAATTTGGTCATTTATCTTTTTAAATAATTTTAGCGTTACCTTTTAAGTAGGGTTCTGTTAAGAAAATGTTAAAAAATCTCTCCTTCGTTTTCAAAAAATGTTACCCGTTATGTTTTGAAAATATTTTAAAAAAATATTCAAAATTTGTTCTAAATTTGGGAGTATGATTGATTCGTTAAAATTGAAGTTACGAGGTATTTACACTCCATAGACATCACTTCAGATAAGTGACAATCGTTCTTAGAGGTTTGATGAACATATGCAATGATGTAAATGGAGGATTTTTTAATTTTTTTCTTAACGGAACCCACTTAAAGGGTAACACTGAAATTATTTAAAAACATAAAGGAACAAATCGAGAAGAAAAAAAAATAAAAGACTAAATCGTTAACCGAAATTAAGTTAAGGGACCACGGATGGTATTTAGCTTTATTATTATTTTATTGTAGTCTATGTATTTGTTTTAATTTTAACGGCATAAAAAATCTGAAGTGTTTAAAAAAGTTGATTTTATTAGATATTTTAAAGTAAGTTTCTCAAATTTTCTAAAAATGTCAATTTACAATTGAATCGATTCAGTCTAACTTATTCTAAAAAGAAATTGTAAAAATTAAAATGACTATTTTTTGTGGTTTAAATATTTTTCCATCCTAAAAGTTAAACCGACTCGTTGCATGTACTCATGGAAGGAATGATATTACAATCATTTGTGTTGCCCTATTATATTTCCATTCCTACGATGATATGGTATAGTCCTCATTTAATTTGGAATAAAATATGTTTTTTGCCTTACAAAATATTTATTTAAGTGTTTAGTTTCCCACTAAATATTTCACTCCTTAGTTTAGTCTCACTTTTTATTTCTAGAATTGATCCTAATATGCTTTGCAATCATTTGCCTTGTGGAATTTTAGAAAGCCACCTAAAGAACCATATCATTTTAGTAAGACCACTTTTTTTTTGACAAAATTTAGTTAGACCACTTGATAAATGCAAACCCACCTTTTCATTTGTTCGGTTAGTGAAAAGCATGTTGCAAGGACCAAATCTAGAAACTTGGAATATATCAAATTTAGAGAGGAAAATACTATAAATTAATTATTTTATAGGTGTTAAAAATATATTTAATTTAACGAAAAATAATATTTTAATATATTTAAGAAAAATAAATTTATATGCAATAAATAATGGCGGATCTTCTAAAAAATATAGGGTAAGCATGGTCATTTCAAAATTTTCTTACATAAATATATACAAAACCTACCTAAACTCTAAGATCTACCTCGTTTTCTATTCAAACAAAATATTATAATTGTTGCTTACAAAACTTTCACCACATGATAAGATTAAAACACACACAAATACATATGGTAAAATATGTATAGCTGCTTTCATTAACAAATTCAAATGTTACATATGGTACAACAATTTACACAACCTTTACATACCTAACCTAAATCAAGTGGCAATTACACACATCTTACCTCAACTAATGTTTGAGCCATTGGAAACCAAATCATAAAAAGTTTAAAAAAAAAAAAAATCAACTCTAAAAGAAGTAACTATTTGCAATGTTTACTACATCAATCTCACTTCCAAACTAATCAAATAAACCAAATACAATTACAATCATATAAATTTTATAGCATTTACAATTTACATATTTCAAGGTTCCCTTTGCTTCAATCTTTCTCTCAAATCTATTATCCTTCCTTGTACTTGTTTAGGTAACTCATCACATATCTCACTTTCACACCCTTCTACTTGTTTTCTTTGAATGATATCATGATACATTGGTGAAAACCTACTTTGAAAAGCTCTAAAAGAAAAATATGGTAGAAGAACACATACAACAACAAAAAGGGTAACTAACCAATATAATGCACTAGGAGCACATGATTCAACAAATACTCTATAAGCTGTAGTTGATATGGTTGGAGATATATAACCATAAATCAACAAGAAAACATACCAAAATGCAATGCTACCCCAAATGAAAAAATGTTGGATCCATGTGAAATAGTTGATGGAAAGTGCCATTTGGCAATTCACAACCCACACGGCGCAAGTGTACATTATGACACCAAGTATTTCATAATCTACCAGTTGACCGTCTTTTCTGAAGGCTTGATTTAAGACAGAGTTAGTGGTTAAGAAGAAGATGAGCAAGGAACTAATGACTCCGTTTAGCATCCAGCCGATTATCCGAGGCCAGCTGAAGAGGGTGTTCTCTACTCCTTCTTGATATAGTAACGGATACTGTATATAAAGATTGTTTCATTAGTGCATGGTTGCTTGGGTTCCAAGTAATCACGGAATTTAATAACTATGCACTGATAATGTAAAAAAGTTCTACACATACGTTCAGTCGTATCTCTCCATGTAGACATGTGCATACATTTTAGAAAATAATATTGTGATGGAATGTAGCACCATGGTAAAATTTAATTAGACGTCAGCATAAAATACATGTCTACTTTATAGTGGTGCGTGCTTAGGGTTAAATGTGAGAGACCAAACAAATTTTGGATTGATTAAAATTTAACCATATTATCATTTAATGACATTTTTTATTGCAATTTAAAGAATGGCAATTTAGTACCTTTCGGCATAGTTTGGCAGAAACATCCTGATCAAAAACACCAAGAGCGATTACCGGTAGCGAAGTGAAGAACACGTTGTAAAACGACATGTACCAATCGTTGTAAGCAGGTTGACCGGAGAAAGAAGCATATGCCTCAAACCAAAATAGGGTAAATCCAAATGCAATGTTTTTATAGAAAAAGTAACATATCTGCATCAACAAATAAAACAATTTATCAGTAAGTGTTTTTCCGAAGGAATTAGGCTTCAATATTTTTTAGTCCTACAAAATATGGTAGTTTTTTCTTTTGATCCCTAAAAAAAAACCTGTCTCATTTTGTTCCCTCATTCAAGAAAAAATGGTTGAATCTTTGAGAAGAATGCATGATTTTACCATCATTGATATTCTCCTATAACACCAGTGGCCGTGTACCAACAACAACTGCTCCAGAAAACAGAATTGACCGATTGCGTAATCACTTGCCATTACAGCCTGTAGACAAAAAATATTATTTTTGAAGTAAAACTTGTATACAATATCACATAATAGTTATTGAACTATGATAATAATGCTACAACCTATGAAGCATTGACATAGACACAATAATTAAAGAAAATTGAAGTAACTAAATGTAAACACGTGTCAGTGTTGCGTTGGTGTCAGACATTGACACATGTCAGACAACATACACGCCTTCAATCTAAGGTGTCGGTGCTACATAGGATATAACTATTTGATGGACCGATAAATAGCACAACCAAAAAAGGTTCAAGAAAATGAATTTCGACCTGCATCCCTTCAGCACCACTAATGCCAACTCCAATATCAGCCTCCTGAAGCATGCCGACATCATTTGCACCATCACCAATTGATAATGTTGTCTTCCCTGTTCCCAATTTCACCAATTTTGTAACCTGCATATTTTTTCCACTGATGTGATTATATACATGAAATTTTCATTATTTCTATGAAGAAAATTTCAAATAGCACATCGGTAATACTCACGCGAGCTTTCTGTTTTGGTGAAGACCGACAACATATGACAGAAGCGCAATTAATAGCCAACTGAAAGAATGACTTCTCCAAAACCTTGTCGAGAGAATACTCCAAGGACCTCCCGTCAATTATCAATCCAAATGAAGAACTTTCCTTTTCTGCACTTGAACTCTCTTTTGATGACTTGACTTGCAAGATTCCCTCTCTAATTTGCTTCTCAATGCTTTCCCGAGAGGCCTAATCAATTGTTTAAGAGGAAATTATTGTTAATTAAAATGACACCAATGACCATTTTACGACTGAATCTGAGGGGATTTAAATTGTCCCTTGAGATTACAACGTCAAGATCTTACAATTAAGTGACACCTCATGGCTAGAGGTCTAAGCAATGATTGAATCAAAGATCTAAAATAACGAGAGAAAACTGGATGCTAAAAACTCACAAGGTCACGTACCTTTTCTAGAGCCTCCTTGTTCCCTTGTTTCTCCAATGATAGGATATCTGGTGAATCAAGAGTGATCACTATCTGTTTCATGTCTTGTCTAAGTAAACTACAAGCATACCTATAAAAACGGACAGGGAAAAACTTTAGTCAACTTAATAAACATCGATAGAAAGTTCCAGTGTTGTCAATCGCGTATCACATAAAATAGTGGTTTGTTCAAATTCCACTAAGCAAAAATACTATAGCTTCTATGTGACAACGATTTATACTAAATCATGTATTGCAAAACAATAGCAGTTTGTTGAAATTCCTTTATGCAATAGTTCTATAGTGGCGCTATTTGACAACACTTATTAGAAACAGAAACCAGAAAGTGGCTTGTTGATGTACCCTATGTTGACTGCAGTTTCCATTTTGTCCCCAGTCAATACCCATAACTTGATTCCTGCCATAGCAAGCTTTTCAATACATTCAGGAACCTGTATTTTTAAGTAAACATAGTTAGCTTCATCAAATAATCAAGCAATTAATTAATGGTGTTAAGTAATAATGGATTTTTTTTCTGTTGAGTATGACTCAAATTTGCTAATAAGTAGGCATTCGCCCGACTGGAGCTGAAAACACAATTGTATAATCAGAAAACTATTTCAGACACGCCTTCAATCTGAAGTGACGGTGTCGGTGCTACATAGGATATAACTATTTCATAGACCGATAAATGTCACAACCCAAATAGGTTCATATATCAACATTGATAGTACAAATTAGTTTCACTTAGACATCCATTCATATTTCATCATCTTGAGGTAAAAATACTCTAACGAAATTTTATACCGACCCCCTTTTGCAGTCTATCCTCAACAGCCGTAGCTCCAAGAAGTATCAAATCTCTTTCAATCTTGTCAGCAGCTGCATCCACAAGTGCATCACGGTCGGCCGCTAAAGAAGTTTTGGCCATTGAGAACTCCTTGTCCCACAGTTTATATTCTTCTTCACCGAGTTCGCGGTACGTGATTACAAGGGTTCTTAAACCTGCCTCAGAATATCTTTTGATATGATTCTTTGTTTCGGCCTCAAACTGTCTTCCATATTGTGAGAGTCTTTCGAACATAACACTGCACGGAAATACAAAATAGGCATCACAACACGCAACTTACACTCGACAACTCCATTATATAATAAACATGTAATAGTAATTGAAACCTGTCTGCACCCTTGCATAGGAGCAATATTTTGTTTTCGTCACTCTTCACTATCACCGACATTCGTTTGCGCGAACTGCTGAACTCTAAGATATGCAGAAGCTTGTAAACTCTATTCATCAAAGAAGTCAACAAAAGATAGTTAAACACAAATTTCAAAAAGAAAGAAAATGTACCCAAAATTACAATATGGATACATAAATATATTTTGAATCATTTTAAATTACTTTTTCTTGGTATGCCAAGTTATGGATCAAAATATCAAACAGGTTTAAAGTTCAAGCCTATCGATCGAAACTAACATAACTAGAGTGTATTGGTGCGTAAGAAAAGGGACAATGACTGAATTCTAAATCTAATAGAGGTTCAGAGTTCAAACCCTGACAACTAACAGAACCACCAATTTACTAATATGCGTGAGTGTGTGTGTGTGTGTGTGTATATATATTGTCAATATAGAATATTGACAAAAAATGGTAAAAGGAGTTAGCCAACCTGTCAACCTTTTTTCCATTTTCATAATTCAATTCATGCAACGATATGCTTGTTTGTGTCCTAGCAAAAAACTCAAAACCAAGCTCCCTCGCGGCTATGACAAATGCCGCTTCATCTGGTGATTCGGCTTCATAGGAAATTTCTCCTGACTCTTTATCTGGATCAGGTAATGCTGTATGACATATAGCTAACACTCGAAAAAATTTCTGTATGATGTCCGGATGTGGTTCATTAATCCATCGCCCGTTCATTATGCGTTCGTCTTTAAAGTTAAATCCCTTAATTGGCTTCTGCGAGTCCACAGTGTCGCTACTCTGGCTCAAGAAATCAGACGAATAAGCATCACCTTGGGATTCAACGTCCTTCCCTCTTCTAGCAAGTGCCTTCTCGACTTCGGTAATACCACGACCGTATGGAATAGCCCCGACAGAACATTTGATAAACTCCATAGAGTTACATGTCAAAGTCCCAGTTTTGTCAGACAATATGGTATTAACTTGACCAAGCTCTTCGTTCAAATTTGACGTGCGCGCATGAGCTGGCCTATCTGATTCTTCATAATACATTTCCTGATCTTTGTTGATAAAAATACTCTGCAGAACTTTCACAATCTCAATCGACACGTAAAGTGATATCGGAATTAGGTATCCATACAACATAAGGGCAGTTAGAAAATGAAGAACAGAAGCAAGGCCGGCCCTTCTAGGATCGTAAAATACGGTTGAATTGTCCGGATGAAGATACCATCTTCTGTAATTTCCATCTCCGATAATATCCCTTTCGGTCTCAACACCGAAAAATAAAGAACCAATAAAGGATATCAAAATCAATGTACTGAAAAGAATGTATATTATCTTATCCATTTTTCTCTCAATTTTGCTCCTCTTTGATGGAGGATCAATCGAATTCTGCATCACTTTTGTATCATGACCAGTAAAGATAACAACACCGTAGATATATTCGGTATTTTTCAGCTTAGAATCTCTTAAAAGGATCTGCTGCAAGGAAAGAGGATGAGGATGTTCTTCACGGTCATATTTTAAAGTTCCAATAAATGAGTATAGATTTTCATTAGGATCCTCACATTTGACCATAGCTCTAAACTTTTGGAGAGATTCTTCATTGTTAAGATGAGTTGTCGCCTCCAATGCTTGCTTTAGTTTTAGATTAGTTTCTCCATCAAGATTCATTGTCTCGACATAACAAACCCCGTCTTCGTAGCTTGACGAAAGCAGAAGAAGATCGGAAGGAAAGTATTCGTCCTTGTACACTTTAATCACGTCCCCGACACGAAGTTTCTTCCATCTAGTCTCCACAAATGTATGGTTTCTACCATATACCTGAACCTTTCTGTTGTTCGCCTCAACATCCTGCAAAAATTTGGACAGGAAACTGATTGAAAACGATGACTTTCAACAAGACAAATTTCAAGCAAATCGTCAACAAAAAAAAAATGCAAAATGAAAAGGTGCACACAAGTTACTTAGGAATAAAGAAACACTTAATTATATGAGAGAATGATATGTAACAATATTGTTTCCTAGAATCATTTTTCCAAAAGTAAGGAAGATGAACATTGACTGATACAAATTGGAATGTGCCTAAAATTTTATTACATGTGTTCGATGAGAAAAAAAGAATTATGCGATATCTGTTCTTTTTCTAGAAACAAATGAGTACTGGGATATATATGTGATCATACCAAATTTTGAATCCTTGTGCATTGTAAGATAATAGAACTAGTAAACCTAGTTTTCAGTTTCATTAATAGCAAGTATAACAAGCAAGATAAATTAAATTGCAAATGACATAGAGGACCACTAAATTACTTGATCATCAAATCAACAATACTACCAACTTATAATTTTTCTAACTCGAGGTGGATAGGTAGCTCAACTAGTTAGAAAAAGTTAAAGGATCAGAGTTTAAACCATGGTGCAGGAGAAAATACTAATAGAACAACTAATATATTAATATTTGCCTAAAAAAAATGGTAAACCACAATTTTAGTCATTGAAAGTGTAGGACATTGTCACTTTAGTCCCTAACTTAGTCAAAAACCCAAATTAATCCTCAAATCATCAAAACGTCAGTCAAATTAGTCCCTGGCATTATAATGGTCATGGACTATTTTGACGGTAAGTTGTACCTTTCAAAGACTTTTATAATAGTAAGTTGTACCTTTCGAAGACTATTTTGACAATTCGATGGCTAATTTTGGACCAAAGTAACATTGTCCTACAATTTCAGGGACTAAAATGGTGTTTCAAAATGCAAACTTACTCATAAAGGCATGACACTATGTTGACACCAATTGAGTACATAGTCCAATTTTTTAGGACATACACAAATGTAAATCTTTAAAAGGCATACCTAAATCATGTAAGAAAGTTGCAACAAAAGTAGCATCAAAGAGGGGGAAAAAAGCAGAAAAATTTACCTGTTTTCTCCTTCTCCAATCTTCCACAGCTTCCTTAACCATAGTAGCACCAATTACAACAACCAAAGGTGCAAAAATACTTAAAGGATTATAAGGTGCCAAAGGACTAAATGAAACACAAGCAACAATAAGGAAGTAGATATTTGCAACCCTTCTGAACTGTTCAAACAAAGACTTTGGTATAAAATTAAAAACTGTATACTTTGTAGTTGAAACATAGTTTCCACCATAATTCAACTGAATTGCTTCAATGTTATCAGGATCATTACAATAAACAACTCTTGAATACCCTTTTTGTCCAATTTGTGAATGACCATCTTTAAATGATGATTTGAAACATGAAAATGAATATAGTTTGCTAAAATGTATCCTCTTTTTTCCTCCTCCTCCAGGCATTTTTCAAAGTTCCCTTTTTTTTCACTTCAACTATAAATTCCAAATGACCCTTTTGTTCTCCTTGGAATCAAAGCAACACCCATCACATAAAACAACATAAAGTTTAGTTTTTTATATGAAAAACATCAAACTGAAAGGAAAAAAATTAGGCCAACCCCTTTACCTAAAAATGGTAACACTCAATTAATAAGAACAAAACCAACTTCACAAATTCTCGACCCGACTTTACTTACCTCCGGACCAAACTTTTCAGTCAAACTTTACTTACCTCCTGACCAAATTCCGAATTACAAGGACCATTGTCCTGAGAACCAAAAGATTAAGACAAAAAAATATAAAATAAAGATCACAAGCCAAGAAAAAAGAAGAAGCTTGATTTAGCAAAAATAAGCTTTGATCCTTTACAAGTAGCTTCTAAAAATATAAAAAGATTCAATGGAACAACAAACACAACATAACTGAGCTGGAAAGGGTAATGGAAAACCCTTCAAAAGAAGAATTTTTCATAATTCCTTGCTCTAAATGAAAGGTGTTGAAGATGTCTCTTCCTTGTTTGGTTTGAAGAGAATTGTGTAGAGAGAGAGAGAAGAATAAAGGTAAAAAAAGAACTTAACTTGGTTTGTGTGAGTTAATTAAGCTTGCCGATTCTATAAGCAAACAAATTGAATGAATGAATGAATGAGAGAGACATAAAAACATTGATACAACCAATATGAAGCTGTTCATTGCCTTCAATTCACCTTCACCTTAATTTCTTTTCATTCACCAAAGAGACCAAAACAGGAAGAAAAATAAAGTATAGTACTAGATAGGTGAATGTACTCATTAATAATAATGTTGGTAATACTATATGATTAATTTAGATAGAGGAAAATATTAATTTTTATATAGAGGTTGTTGAGATATAGATAAAAATGTGTATTATTGAAAAGGTTTATAATTTAATATAAGAATTTTTTTAAGATAAATAATTATTTTTAAAGGAAGGAAATCAAATAAAAGGGTGTTTTTGGAATTTTAATTTTATAAACTTATATAAATATTAGATCATAGATCAAGTCATTTAACAAATTATGACTTAAATAATTATAAATCAAATTTTACTTAATAGAATATTTGTGGGATTTGAATTTTATTAACTTATATAATAATTATTTATAAATATTATGACTGAAATAATTATAGTTAAGTTTTACTTAATTTTTAATTGAACTTCACGTTATCAAAAAAAATTAAAATAATGACTAAAAAATTATCATGATCAATCAACCAACATTTACACTTTGTAATATTTAGTTAGAAAAGTCAAAATATTAATTAATTAATTTTTAATCTTGATTCGATGGCTTAGACGGTGAC
>JBBPBP010009778.1:646658-665973 GCA_037974735.1 Cicer chorassanicum | reverse complement strand
TTTTGCTCAGCAATTTTTACGTTTGCTTTTTAGATTTTTTTGGGGGATTTACGATGTTGAAGCGAACAGATTTGATGTTAAAGTGATGAAAAAGTTGGATTTTTTTTTAGATGCGAAATTTTTGGTTTTTTTGTAATTTGAGGTATTTAGATACGATTGAATTGATTAAATATCTGCATAATCTGTGGTTGGATTTTGTATCTAAATTTGCGCAACAGTCATTGATTATTCATGAAAATATTTGGATGGAAAATATATAAGGATTATTTTTGTCGTTAGATATTTTTTTTTGGGATTAATTTTGTGGTTAGATTTAGTCTGATACACGTGGCAGTTGTTTTTAATCAAATAATGAATGACATTGAAGGAAGAAGGTGGATTCTAATTCTTTCACCACGGAAAGTTGATTTGAAATTATGGCTTGTGGAGATTAAGGTGGAGTTAAAGATGTGTTATTAGAAATCTATGTTGTTTATGAGAATCTAAAGTAATTATCTTTTGAAGGCTTGAGTAATATACATGCTGAAATTGCAATGCTGTTTATGGTGGAAGAAGTGTGTACCTTATGCCTTGAAAGGATTTGATCTTGAGAGGAGAAATGGAAAGGGGTGGAGCATTTGGGATTTGAATCCTCTAAAGTGAATAAAGTGTAAAGTAAGAAAATCAAGGTTTGTTATTTTAACAAACTCATGGTTTGTTATCATGTACTTACAATATCTACCTTTCATTTTATATTTAAAGGTTGATATCACTCACTTTATTCCCTAGAGTGACTTGCTCACTTTAGAGGAGCCAGATACAGGCATTTGTGGTACAATTTGATGGGTTTGGCTTCTCTAAAGTGAGTAGTAAGTAATGTCAGAAAATCAATGGTTGATATTTTAACCACCATAATTTGTTATGCATCAGAGCATATAATATCAACCGATGATTTATTTATAAACAATATTTATTACTCACTTTACGCTCTAAAGTGAGTTGCTTACTTCAGAGAAGTCTGATCCCATTGCATCGCTTGAGAATGCACCAAAAATTGTTACCTTATATTTGGACTTTACATATTTCATTAGGAAAAGCTTTATGATAAATCATGCATCGTTGATTTGAATTGCCAATGACGTAATGACAATATTTTGTGTTGGCCAACTGATGTGTGGTTGAATGTTTATTTCTAGTGAGACTGACTTTATTGAAGGATGGAACGATGGTTTAAACTAATGCGTTTAGGTGCTTGCAAAGTGTGATGGATATATGAGGTGAATTTAGTCCTACATTGCCTTGAGATATGGCTGCTAATAAAGCTTGGGTAGTCTTTACCTTATGAGCCAGTTTTGTAGAATTGGGTTTGATATTGAAATTTAAGTGATTATCATTTTCCTTTGGAAAGAAACTAGAATGACTAAATAGACCGAGTAAGATTGTGTATTATGATAACCATCAGAGGAAGTTGCATCCGATGTCCAGCCTCCATAGTTTAGTAGTTGAACAAAAAAGGAAAAAGATGATAGGATGCATAGAAAAAGTCCAAAAAAGTAAGGATCAGTCCATATATGAGATCACTTTAGTTGTGCCATGTATGCTAGACTCAACCTGTTGATTTCTACTTCTATTTCTACATTTAGTAACATATACCTCTCCTTTTCGTGTACAGTGTACTATGTAAAACTGCTCTCTGAATGCTCAAGACTTACCCTACAACTTAGTTTGTTGTTTTTGTGCACATTATTAGGCCCCATTTACTTTGTGAAAACATGTGTTTTCATTTTCTAAAATGTTTGCTCATTTTATCTTGATGAAAGACCGTTGAAGCGTATCATTGTTTCTATTGAAGAAACAATTTCGGAAATAATGAAAACAAATTTTTGACAATTTCATTGTTTCTAGAAATACAGACCAGTTGTTTACTCCAAAAGTATTTTATCTCCTTATTAACAAGTAAAATTAATACAAATTTTCGGAAATGTAAATAAGAAATGTTTTCACAAAGTAAACGAACCCTTTATTTTCCATATGTGCATATCTGTGTGTCTATCTATATATATTATATGCATGCTATAAGTATTGCTCTGTGCTATTATTGCATAGTTTATGGTTATATGTCCTATTTCTGTTTTGTGATATTTTTTAATTGGTGACACAATTGTTTAATTTTTTTGAGTAGTGAGTCTGTCTTTTATCACCTTTGCTGCAGATATTGGAGATTGATCTGATGTCCTCTGCACCTATCCATCCACGTGCAGTAGTAATGCTGAACTGATACCTCTCATTCTTATTGCATGCCATTTCATTTTTTAGCATGTAATAGCGCCTGTTTGATATGTCACACCAAGTTGGCTAAGGCATATTTAAATTCAAGTTTGGCAATTTAGATTTATTGAATGAGAGCATTTATATGTTACATTATCATTGGAGTTGAAGGGAGAAGTTTTGTTGGGAAAAAAAAAGCACCTGAATAAAGTTGTTGGATGCACTTTGAAGTTCGATTTGAGGATAGGGGATTGCTACCAACCTCAAAGAATTATTACATTGAGCTCACATCTTCTATACATAAATATTTAAGTATAAAGGATTTGGTATAATGGTATAAGAAGAAAAATGGAGCGTATTTCAGAAAAACGATATCCTCTCAGCGCAAAAGATTACAAGTTATATGAAGAGGTTGGGGAAGGCGTTAGTGCCTCGGTACATAGGGCTCTCTGCATTCCTCTCAATGAGATTGTTGCCATCAAGGTTCTCGATCTTGAGAAGTGCAATAACGATTTGGTATGTACGCTAATCTCTCTTACAATATGTAATGTTTATCGTTTTCAGTTTTTTCTGGTTGTGCTGAATTTTGTCGCATGTTTGGTTACTATTGGTAAAGTGATTCAACACTTTTGATTTCTAAAGGCATGGAAAATATTGTGCTTGCTTGTGTTTGCCAAGCTGCTATGGAATGAGGCTCTGTTGAATCCAATTGCACTTATTTAACCTAACCATGTATAAAGAATCATTATATTGTTTTCATATTGTACCTCAGTGTTCTTTTCACTTAATTTGTCTTGCTACGTGCGGGGAGTCACTGGCTTAGGAACCCATAAAAGGGATAACTCATGTCATTATTACACTATTTGGTGCTAAATCATGTATTTGTGTCTGTTCAGTTGTTCACTCTTTAAGTCTGATGAGTTAATATGTGTACGTGCACAGTTGATTCCATTTGCTATGATAATAATTTCAATCATTTGTTCATTGTCCAATATATAATCATGTGAACATCTGTGCAAATGTTTATTCCATCGTTGTACATGATAACTTGTGCAACCATCTGTGCGGGTGTGTATTCCATTGCTATACATTCTTAATGATAGCTGAACAAATATATGCAGGATGGAATTCGGAGAGAGGTACAGACCATGAACTTGATTAATCATTCAAATCTTTTACGGGCATATTGCTCTTTTACTGCTGGACACAGTCTTTGGGTTGTGATGCCATACATGGCTGGGGGCTCTTGCCTTCATATAATGAAATCTTCATTTCCTGAGGGTTTTGAAGAGCCTGTTATTGCGACTGTATTGCGTGAGGTTCTCAAAGCTCTTGTTTATCTCCATGCCCATGGACACATACATAGGGATGTTAAGGTATTGTGCTACTTCTCGACTTATACCAGTCTCTTCTTTTTAAAAGATATGAACCCTTTTGATAATGCATATTGCGAGTTTATCAGTTAGAATTCTTACTCATTATAAACTAAGTGGAATAGTAGATTGAATGATTTTAAAAGAACCTAGTTTTCTGCTTTTGTGCTGCTTGTAAAGCTGTATCTGAAACCCAGTAGTTAATTTATTTTTATTTCCACAAATTTTTATCTACCTTTTCTCCACATGTTTGTTTTTGTTGTGTTCTATTTTTCTGATCCTTTAAACATTCTTAACTATATGCAGGCTGGGAATATTTTGCTTGATTCTAATGGTGCAGTCAAACTGGCTGACTTTGGAGTGTCTGCATGTATGTTTGATTCTGGAGATAGGCAGCGTTCAAGAAACACTTTTGTTGGAACACCTTGCTGGTACCATTTACTTTCTATCGAGTCTCTTCCATTGTAGTTTTTCATGTGAAATTTGGCTATAATCATATGAGTAAGACTGTTTAAGCTATTAATTATGCTAATTTTCCACAGGATGGCTCCCGAAGTTATGCAGCAATTGCATGGATATGATTTTAAGTGAGTGCCTTCTCTTCTCTCTCTACCCCCTACCCCACCACTAATGACTTTATTTTTCCTTTTTAAAAGAATCTTGCTCCCTGATATCTTAGTCTTTGCTGAGTTTTATATTTTCATTTTCTCTATGAACAGAGCAGATATATGGTCATTTGGTATAACAGCACTTGAACTTGCTCATGGTCATGCCCCATTTTCAAAGTATCCACCAATGAAAGTAATTTACTTGTCTTGTGTCTTCTAAATTTATTTGCCGTGCTTACTGATAGCACTGTGAGCTAAGAATTGGATTATTTTCCTGGATGCAGGTTTTGCTTATGACTTTGCAGAATGCCCCTCCAGGTCTTGATTATGAAAGAGACAAGAGATTTTCAAAGGTTTGTGGTGTTCTCTCAAAACTTCGTAGCATCTGTTACTTAAAAAGGTTATTTATACATAAATTGTTCTTACTCCCTTCCCAGTCTTTCAAAGAGTTAGTTGCCACCTGCTTAGTGAAAGACCCAAAGAAGCGTCCAAGTTCAGAAAAGCTTTTAAAGCACCACTTCTTTAAACATGCACGTGGCATCGAATATCTAGGTCGCACCATTCTTGATGGCCTTGCTCCATTAGGAGATCGTTTTAGAATGCTGAAGGTTTGCTATTTTATTCCATTCTTCTGTTGTGTAAAACTGTATGGGCATTGCTATCATTCCTCTGACTTGCTTGTGTGTTCTAGGCTAAAGAGGCAGATTTATTGATGCAGAACAAGGCTCTTTATGAGGATATGGAGCAATTATCTCAGGTAGTTTGACTATAAATCCCTAGTGGTCTGTGCTTGCTTGTGGCATGGTCTACAGAAGGTGGTGGTTTTTATGAGTGCAGTCTTAAATGCATGTCATTTTGTCTGATTTCCCTTTCTGTCTTGTATCTGGTTTAAATTTGTAATTAGACCTTCATGGTTTAAGAATTTACTATATTTGACGTTGCAACTATTTCAAATACAGAAAGAATATATCCGAGGGATTAGTGCTTGGAATTTTAACCTAGAAGATTTAAAAAGTCAAGCTGCATTAGTAAGTATTTTCACCTTCCTATTTTGTCTGATCTAATTATTTGAACTAGATGGAGAAGTTAGCCATTACTGGGAAATATCATCTTTTTCATTGTAAATATTTTTGTGTTTGCAACAGATTCAAGATGCTGACATGCCAAATGCAGAAGAGCCAGATACAAATGAGAAGAAAAAAGACATATCAAATGACTTAAAGGCTCCAGCAGAGGAGCTATCTACTTCAGATGGTGCGTCCACACAGGACAAGGAGGTACTGTTGTTGTCCTAAATGATCTTATAACTTTCCTTCGGTTCTTCTTGAACTCTAAACCTTTAAAAAAAATATGTTAGATGTGCCTGGGTATATAGCGTTTGCATTACATCTTATTTCAGGATGGATTCAACAATCTTCAGGATTTGGAGAGTTCACTTGCTTCGTTTCCTATTAAACCTCTTCAAGCACTCAAGTATGGTCGTCTATCTCATACATGATTTTCCCTTTCCTACATATTTATTGCCATCTTTTCAAATTTTGGTACTATGTTGGAAGTCAATTCAATGTTCAATTTTTTATTTTACTTAATGTTGTCTCCCTTCGTTATTATAGTAAAGTACGTTCCAAAAAAACCAGGTCCTTTATTTATCACTCGTATCAATTCTTCATTAGATTTTTGTACATACGATGTCACCATTTCCCCCCCTATAATTACGATCTATATAAAATCTCTTTTGAAATTCATGCAATGTTATTTCAGATCCATTTCTTCATTCATGTATAAAAAGTAACATAACATGCCATACAATTTATTTTGGTATGATAAAGAATTAAAAGATAAATCTGGATGTGGCAAATGGTACACATTTGAACTGTCATTTGAATTTGTTTCGGGCAACTCATTTTATTTTTTCCTTTTATTTTCAAAAATTATGTATTAGTTTAGCAATTCAGTTTAATTTAGAAAATATTCTGTCTGATATGCAATGCAGAGGTTGTTTTGATGTCTGTGATGATGATGTCAATAATACCAGTCCAAGAGATTTGGATCACAATTATGGAAGAATTGATAATGGAAATTCTGGGACAAGTAGTCTGTCGCCTCAAAATGCTATAACTCAGCCTAAGAAGTTTTTGAGTGGCTCTTTACAACCTGATAATTTTTTTCACAAAAAGGTTACTGATGGGGACAGGTAACTTTTTCCTCTTAAGTATTTTTTTTTCTTCGTAGTTTCATCTATCTTTCTTCTTACTTTTATTTTGAACTTGTTACTAGAACTACTATTCGGATACTTGCATGCAAATTAATTATTTTCCACTACTATATGAATTTTTTTGAGCTTGTTACTAGAACTTGCAAATACTTGAGATTTGCAACCGTGCATGGGGCGCAGTGTCTTTGGCTCATTATTTTTGTTGTCTTTTTCACTCTTTTTTGGGAATTTTTTTTAACATGTGTAATTCATTAATTTCCTTATAAAGGGAAACATAATTATTGAGAATTTATGGAAATATGGTATCTGTTGCAAGCTTTATTTTGTAATGATCTTGGG
The DNA here is from genome assembly GCA_037974735.1 of Cicer chorassanicum. Lineage (NCBI taxonomy): Eukaryota > Viridiplantae > Streptophyta > Magnoliopsida > Fabales > Fabaceae > Cicer > Cicer chorassanicum. The sequence goes on along the minus strand of JBBPBP010009778.1, from coordinate 659,191 downwards.
GACTGTGAGAATGGGGATAAATTTTAATTTATTTAGTATATATTTTTGTTGCTTTATTACTGCTGCATATTTGATTCAGTTGCAGTATTACTGTACTATTTATATATTTTGTGTATCTTGAAAGGGATTATCTACAAACAAAATATTCTTCCGAGCGGAATCACAGTGGTCCATTGTTATATCGGCAGAGGAGAGATGTCAACAACCTTCCGTTGGGTGCGTGTATTTTTATGTTAATGTGATTGGTTTTTTTGGATAATCTTTATACTTTTTTCCTCACATCAACTAGAGTTTTAGTAGTTTTATCTGGAAAAAATCACATTGGAAAAGGGCTCTTACATAATCTTTCTAATGCTGCTTCCATATGCAGTTGATGACACATCAGAAGGAGCAATTGTCCAGCGTAAGGGGCGGTTTAAGGTCACATCAGCAGATCCCAGTTCAATGGTATGTATTACATGGAAGATATTTTTTTTCCCTTCCTAGTATCCTTGTAGCCTTGAACAAGCTTTATTTGCATGCTGAATCATCAAAGGGTGCAGTCATTTATCTTTTAATCCTGAATCTTTTCATTAATTTCTGATTAGAGCTTGCAAGTCTTATTATATACAAAAATTATACCATTTATTAATATTTGTATCACTTCCTCTTTTGTTATCTTGAGACTAAAAATTATGGTTGGATTTAGATGTGCTTCATTGTCTAACTTCATTAACATTGAGAATGGAACTTAAGTAATTTATGTTTTAGACAATGATTTTGTAACCATTGCCATTTTTAATCATTCAGGGTCTTTCAAACAACTCTTCTGGTCCAGTTGCTGTAACTCCTCCTGCCAGTCCCCCAAATCAGAACTTCATGTCTGCTTCTATTCTTCCATCACTGCAGTGCATCTTGCAACAGAATGGCTTGCAGAGAGTATGCTTCTGTTTTTATTTCTTAGATTTTTATCAAATGACTAGTGAAAGGCATACATTTATTTTCCCATTGATTTTTGACAGGAAGAAATAATTAAATTGATAAAGTATGCAGAGCAATCTTATGGTATTTCCTCTTGTCTTTATGCGTGTGAATTTATGTGTGTGTATGTATGTGTACTGCCCCTTAAAACTGGTAAATGTTTGCTTAATTTGAATAATTTCACTTGTTGCAGGTAAGAATACAGAATCAATAGAGGCAGGAGCAGTTGATCCTTTGCAGGTAAATTATAGCCCTATTGCATATTGGCATTTAAAAACCTCTTAACATTATGTGATGTCCAAAAACATGTTTCTCGTTGAATTCTCAGCAGCAAAATCTTTGAAGTTGTTGCACATGGCTTAATGACAAAAAGAGTCATTAGTCTTTGTTATTTTTATGATTTGCGAAGGAGTATGTTACTATGCTTGCTGTTATATTGGATTGCCTCATATTAGTGCAACTTGCAGGCACCACCTGCGACAACTAGAGAGCGAGAGCTGTATTTGCAGGTGATTCAACTCCAACAGAGGTATATGAATGTAACTAAATTTCTGACGTGTCACATGTTTACATTCAACATACATCTTATCTTAAACTCTTGTGTCAGTATTGGGAGCCTTGCCGAGGAATTGCAGAGACAAAAGATGAAAAATGTTCAGGTGTGTTAATCTTAGCCTGTCATATTACATATTAACCCATTTACCCTTTTGATTTGAACAGCGATGCTTTTTATGGTTTTCATATTATTCTACTCTTATTTCAGTCATGGACAAAGGAAGATGATTTTTTAAACTTCTTACTCTTACTTTTTTTCCCCATAGATTCATTAACTCATTGTCTATACATGACATAAAGTATTGATTTACTACTAATGCTGCATGCCATGTTTAATGAGAAGTGATTTTGTCAATCTATTTGCTTGTCTTCATTAAAATTGCACCTGTAGTACTAGCAGCTATAAACTTCTTTATATGATGTCAACTAAGTTGACAATTTTTCTTGATAATCGATATTTGGTTGGATTCTTTTAAGTCATCCTTTAGGGTATCTTAATTACCTTCTGTTTGATTTGCAGTTAGAGAGGCAGTTGAACAGTATGGCCAACAAAGTTGAAAAGTGAAGAACAAAACGATGAGCGTTATCGCGTGGTTTGATTAATCTTGGACAACACCTGACATTCAGTGATAACATTCAAGGATGGATTGCTAGCTACATACTTGACGGATGGGGGCATATCTCAGTTAATATTATTACCATATGTGAACTTCTGTTTGCGGCAGACACCAATTTTTGAGATGCTATTCCTTGAGTCACCTGTAAAATATAATTTATTTGACAAGATAATCAGATCATGTAATTATGACTCTTTCTCTCCCTCCCCTTCTTTCTCTTTCTCTCCCAGAATAATTAACCTTGAGAATTCTGATTAATGCATATATAGTAAGTTTCTTAGCTCATTAATGCAGCTCTTTGTTTGTGTTTCAATTAATTCATATCATCATTGGATTGTATTTCGTCATGTCATCTACTGTTGAACCGCATATGCAGGTAGAGAGACACACCAAAGAGGTAAATTTTTGAAATTGATCCATCTTACTTCTCTTAATTCTATTTGCATATGCAGTTCAATTATATGGTTATCCTTTTAACTAGGTAAGTGAAAGGTTAATGAACTTGTTTGTATTTGGTATTTTATTAAGGAGGTACTTCAAAAAGTTTAAACTTACGATGTAAGTGTTGGAACAATCACTGCTTCCACAGTAATCACACACAAATGAAATCACACAATCATTTTCATCCTATTTCTAGCCCCTTCTGTGTTTTTCAAATTCATTCATTTATAGTACATACCACATTACTACCTCTACTTCCATCTTTTATTATATTTTTTTTTGTAATTTTCACATATATATTAAAAATAGTATATTTAATGTGTCTATTTTGCACAGAAATGTTGCAAAGATATTATTGAGTATAAATGCTTAACTCTGACTTACAATTTTATAAAATAAATTAGTAGTATAAATAAGGGGTATAATTAAAAGAAAAAAAAATTAATCTAGTAATTTTAAATAGTTTATATTTAGGGGTAGTTTTTTATCTTCTTAAAAATGACTTATATCTACAAACATATGTAGTATTAAATAGTAGAGTTTATTATGAGTATTCTCTTCACTAATGATTTTTGCTTTGTGATAACTTTTTGTAACTACTACTTTATCACCAACATTATAAAATATAGAATTAAATAATTATACATGAGCATAAACCTATAACTAGCCTCTTCATACATCTATTTCTGGCTCCGCACCTATATAATATAGAAAAGGGGGAAGGCATGCACATGTTTGTTAATTTACAATTATGTTTTTATGAAGGTGTACACCTTTTTTATTTAGACCAAAATCTCTGTAACCTCTTTTAAAAATATTACTTTTATAACTGTAATCTGATTTTTTATTTAATTTTAAAATTCTTAGTTTCTAATAAAATAAGATAGAAAATTTGTTTTGTAGCCGAATTTCATATTTTCGATTTCTTCTGCCACTTCTCATGATTGTCATCTTCAGTCTAGTTATTTTTCTTTTCAAATTGTTTTTTATTTTATTTTAAAACCTACGATGCCATAGAAATTATTAATTACTAATAATAAGTTAATTCTACATTAATTATTTTTTTACAAAATTTGTAATAATTATGAGTAAACAAACATTTTGTCATAAATAAATAATTAAATAAATTGATTTGTAAAGCAACTCAAGTAGATTTTGGAGATTAATGACAAATTTTTTCACATTATATATCATTTTCTTTTAAATTAAGTTTTGTTCCATGTGAATTAAGAAATAATTAAAATAAAACTTATAAAATTATCTTTTAATTTATTTTTTAAAATAAATAAAAATATTCTTTTTCAAATGAAGAGGTGTAGGTTATTAATATACATCTAATAATTAAAATGTATAAATTAACAATCTACACTTCTTTTAATCATTAATATTTAAAATAAAATTTACATAACTACTATTTATTTTACTTAATTAAAATAGACATATAGAATGTTTTTATCCAAATAAAAAAGTGTATATGATTAATTTACCCCTTCATACACATTTGTGGTTATTTAAATGATTTAGATTGTGGTTGGTGGGTAGCTACTCATCTCACACATATGTCTTGTGGGTAGGGTGGTAGCTTAGCTCTGATGTTCCACGTGATTTATCCTTGTCTCATTGTCATACACAGCTATGTGTTCTGCCTTAAAGAAACACATTTTCACACATATTTTAATTGTGTCCGGTCGAAGGAATTTAGAAGAAAGGGGATATTTGACTTTAAAAAAAAAAGGAGAGATAATATTTTTTAAAATATGTATTTGGTCAAAAATTTAAAAGGAGGAGGAGTGGAGCAGAGTAAAATCCATTTTTAACCTGTATTTGTTTTATGTTGATTTTGAAAAAATTTAGAGTGGCGAGAAACAAAACATCGTTAAAATGATTTAAATATCTTTTCTTTTTTTGAATAAAAAAGAAAAACGATTATTAGATTTTTTTCTCCTCTTATCAACTTATTTGAATTAAACATGTCTTTACTTTACCATTTTTCTCCCCTTCACTCACCATTCGTTGATCCATAGACACCCTAACAAATTTGATTTTCTTTCAGAAAATTTATTTGTTACTTTTTGAAAAGTAAAAACTTGTTTTCATTTTTTTGATTTTCTTTATGATTTTTTATTCATGTTTAAAACATTATATGAGTTTTCTTACAAAAATTTAAATTTTTTAAAAAGGAGATTAATTAAATATAAATTTAAATAGGCATGAAGAAAATTATTCAAAAATTCAAATGATAAACATGAATCAGACTTAAAAATAGGGGCCAAAAATAAAAATGAGAAATATTTCAGGACTAAAGATGAAAAAAAATTATGAGGACTAAAAGCAAAACATTAAAATTTTATATGAACTAAAAACTTACTTAACATTTTTTCTTATGTCAAATTGAATTTCATTAAACAACTAAGTCAACTAAAAAAATGAGGCAATACAAAGAGGACAATCTTTCATCCGGATCGAGTCTATAAAATGTAAAACATAACGAGTTAAATAATTGATAGAAATATTAGTAAACCGTTTAATATGATTTAAAGAAAAGGAAAATAAATAATTACTAATCGTTTGATAATCAACAATTATCTAAAATAAATCTTCAGATTTTACATTCATTCTTTGAACCACAATAAGAGAGTTCCCTTAAAAGATAATTTGTCTGAAACTTATGTCAAGAGTAAACTAAAGGGTTCGTTTCAAACTCAAAGCTTCTACAATATCATAATTTGAAAGTGTCTTAAAATTTCAAGTGACCACAACTATCACCAAGTCGAGTAAATGCTTCAACACCTCATTTATTATTCATTTGTCTAGTTGCATCCACATTAACTTTATAACAAAAGTCATAATGGGAAAACCACAAGGATGAAAGAGTAAAAACCTATGCCTAAGAATTTAAAACCTGAGTATTGAACATATTCTAATGGTTCTCATTGATGCTCTAAACTTTATTGATGGTTTCTAATATGAAAGTATTTTTTCATTCAAAGCTGACTTTATTTCTAGAATACCAAATACTCTAACATAAAGATAAGACATACTTGTTTCTTCCTCTTAACCATGATTTATCACAATTTAAAGTCAGTGAATAAAAGCGAATTTATAGTCTTCAAAATGGACAAAAGAGATTGAAACCAGACTTATTTTGACTAAATGCAATCCTTAAAATATGGTATCAAAATCTATCGATTGGACCACCATCCACCATTTATATACAGGCATCAAGCTTAATAGTATTGGGCGAGAGGGGGTGTGATGGAAAAACTCAAGTTCTACATTGAAAATAGATAAAACTCTATTTTTTTTTTTATAAAGAGTGATATCTCTCATTTAACAAATCGATTTGTGACGATGAGGTGCAACTTGTTTGTTATGAATCTGGAGTTGTAGTGCTAGACGGTAAATAAATTAAATTAAACTATATTTTAATTAATAAAAATATATTTTTTTCAAACAGTTATAATAATATTTATTAAAGCTATCTATATCTTAAATTTATAATAAATATAATTCATTGGATGTAAATAAAAAATATGTAATGTATTAGATTTGAAAAAGTTATAGGATGGATTGGATTGAATTTATTCAATTAACTAATTTTTAATTTTGTAGATGGATAAATAAGTGGATGAATTATAAGGCGGTAATGTTGATCAAGGAAAAGGAAATTATTTGTTGTGTTGTACTAAATGATTGAATTAGCTTCTTTTAAGTATTGGAGATTGTAGAAATGCAATTTTGTGGAAATTGGCATGCATATGAAGATAAATGGGAGCATAATAAATTATCAAACTTGTACCTATTGTAGCTATTTTTGCACACATTGTGCTTAAATGAGAATAATAAATTTTATTTTACTTTTAAAAATAAAAAAGACGAATAAAATTTATTCTTTTCTTTTATAAATAGGGAGTCACGTGAATCATCACATTTAAAAATAAAATAAGAGTGTTTGAGATTATCTATATTAGTATGAGTCTTTTGTGATTCGAATCAAATAATTCGAGTTTGTAGAATGGTATACAATTTGAGTTAGATTATTATTATTGTAATTTTATTTGATATAATAAATATAATTTTTGAGACATTTTTATAGACGTATAGTAAAGACATCCCACATAAATTATCATGTTATGTCTCAAATAGAATAAAGTAAGCTCTAAGTTTCATTAGGTCTTTTATACGACATGTCATTTATTTTTAGAATGATCTATCATTATTGTGAGTCATTAATTTATTTGTTAGAATATATCATTTATATTTTGCTTTAAATATAAAATTGGTGGATTAAAACCATTACAAAAAAATTAATAAAAATAATAATTTTAAACACATTCAATTAGGCCTTGATCACAAATATATAAACCCAATTTGATGACACAACTTTAATATCTCATAAATGAAATTGTATTTGTCAATAAAAATCAGTTTAGTTTGTAAAAAGTTGATTTATATTTTATAAAGTTATAAATTTAATTTTTATTGCTGGTGTAAGAACTTTTTTAATAAATAATTTATAAATATTTTTGGCAACGCTCTTTAAATTTCGAGATGATAGAATTTTAAAATTTAAATCACCTAATTTTTTTTTATATAAAATAATAAAAGAAAGAATGGATACAAGGATTATGAGTCAAAATGAAGAGAAAAGTGAAACACGGTCAAAAAGCATTGAATAAGCTAGTTTCTAACATATAGAAAGGAAAATATCAATGTTCGATTTATATAAATTATTTTTTAACTCGTTTGAATATTTAATTTAATAAAATAATATGAATCGTTATTTAATCAGCACATATTTGTCCCATTATTAACAGGTCAAAATGGTCGGAGGCACCTCATTTTTTACCGTTGGATTGTCAACTCGTTTTATTTTTAATTATTTATTTTTGCATGAGATAAAAAATAATATTTTTTAAAAGGATAAAGAATGTTTCAAGATACTTTTATATCTTAACTCAATTGATAAGTATCAATATTATTATAATGTATATTATATTTTAAATTAGAACACAGAACATCGTAGTTGTCTTTGAATTTTTGATGATAATTATATTATCTATAAAATAAAATAAAAAATACTTCAAGTTGTTTTTTAACAACTTGAAGTAGCATTGGACCAGCAAGGTGCATGTTTGATTTACAATTTGCAATTAATAAAGTTGTAAAGTTACATTCAGATAATTAGTTTTTTGGGTAGGATATTAAGGGAGCACCCTTTCATTAATTAATTAATATATTTATAGAATTGAATACTTTTTTATGCTTTTAAAGTTGCAAACTTTTAATCACCGAAAAAAAAATTGCAAACTTAACGAACTCTAGGTAGGTGGCCACAATTCACAGCATGATCCATGATCTGCACACGAGTTTATCATTTTTATTATAAACTTTGACTTCAACGATGTATTTTTATACTATTTTTTGTTTTTATATTTCTCTTTCTTCGGATTTTTTTTTTATTTTTAATTTCATGTAGAGTTCTACATCCACATTTAGTAATATACGATGTTGAACTACGGTGTTGATTTTGGTATGATCAAATAACAAATTTGTTTTTTAGACAATATTAAAGTCTGGCTTGTTGGGTTATTTAATTAAAAAATATGGACATGGATGATTTCGTTGCCGTCTCTAGACTACATGAATGCCATCACACATTAGTGACAATTGGGTCAATTGATTATGTGGTCTATATTTTAAGTTTAGGGTTTATAGTATTATGACAATAAAGGATCCAACAAAACCGCCATTATCTTCTTATAAGACAATAAATTAACAAGTTTTTTTAAGAGCGCCAAGTGTGGTGAACGAGAAGCAAACCCTCGCAAGGACCATGGCGGCGGCGGCGAGATTAGATGACTTTAATAGATATTGTTATTTTTGAGTTTCGAAAACAGTTTAAAAAAATCACAATTTATGCTACTGAAGATATTACTAGGTTAAGTCGCGAACTAGGTCGCTCTCCTTAAGATGTTTCGCGGCATTGTCCAAATTGTGCAAGGCAGACCATCAACCACGAAGTCCCCAAGATAAAACAACTCAGATTCACTGTATTGGAGTTCCACTGCACCGTAGAAAACCGTTCTAGAATTACACCCTCAATATAACGATTAAAGTCACTTTCAATACGACGATTAAAGTCACTCGAAATATGGTACTATGACCATTCATATATCAAAAGGACTACGACACAAAAAACCGCTGTAAAAGATTATGTCACACAAACCGCTATAAAGGACTACGACACAAAATCCGCTCATAGTGGTATTAGGACCACTAAAAATCGACAGGACTACGACATAAAAACCGCTCTAAAAGGATAGTGGTATTAGGACCACAAAAATCGATGGAACTACGGCATGACAACCGCTCTAAAAATAGAAGAGACTACGGCATAACAACCGCTCTAAAAATAGAAGAGACTACGACATAACAACCGCTCAAAAAATCGAAGGGCCGACGACATAACAACCGCTCTAAAAATGGAATGACTACGGCATAACAACCACTCTAAAGATCGAAGGGACAACGGTACAAAACCGCTCATAAATATCGAAGGGACAAAAAGAAATGGGAGAAGTGGCTCGGAAATAAGTCGAGCAGAATAGAAAAGGGAGAAAAGAGAAACTTGGGAAATGCATCCAACTTTGGTATTTATAGGATTGAAAACTACTCAAAATATGAGAGTTTTTCAATGTGGGACTTCAACAATTTTTAAATTAACACATTAACAAACTCTATGTTCCAACAATTCCCCACTTGAATTTAAAAAAGTGTTTTTGAAATAGCGTCAAACGCTTCTATAAGATCATGCATAAACAAATGTGTCTCTTGACTTGAATCTTTGCATAGTAAGTAAGATTCAGAATCAACAAGAGTGACTCGTAGTCTTGAAATCTATCTCTGACATTAAACCCACACACAACCTTTTTTATAGGGTGTATTTTCAAAAGCATGTGCATTAATGGCCCTGCACGTCTATCCCAATATAGTGAGCGCTCTAGGAATTCTGCCTCAAAATTCCATAGGAAACGATCACACTTCCACATTCACATAGGTGAGTGTATCACGACTACTCCTGTAGCTAAGTAATTCATTGCATATAGATTATAGATCTCATTATGAGTTTCTATTACCTCGTCCTATCATCGCTTCAAAAATCATGCTTATCTGATTTATAATAGCATGTTCATCTCATATCACTTCACGACTTGTTATTACCGATTGAACCTAATTCTTGGGATCTCCAGTCTTTTAGATAAATTAAGAAATTCTAAATTTTTGTGGAGAAAGTTTTTATAATGTCTTAAACATGCTTGCAAAAAAACTATTCAAAAATTTTTAAGTTGAAGAATAATTAAATATATTTCATTCGTCATAGCCTAAAAATGCTTGCTCAATAATTTTAAAAATATTAAAAGTTATATTTTTATTTTACAAAGACCTAAATTAAAATGTTGAAATTTCATGGGAATTAAAAGTATATTTAACTTTAAAAAATATTTTTTATATTTACAAATAAACAGACCTAATAAGCCTAAATAGATTTTTTGTGGTGGGACGTAACCTTGTCTATTTAAAAAAGCCTAACATAATCTAAAGTTGATGTTAAGTAGGTAGTTAGTCCATTTGAATTTGTCTGACTTTTCCCCCCACTTGATCACTTATTTGTAACGGCCTGCATGTAGACTAGAGGACATCCTCACCAAGGTTGTTAAAATCGTGAGTTACTTGGTGAAATCGTACGATTTTGCAAGTTTAGTATCAATTTCGAGTTGATTTAGAGATAAACTTGAATTTTAATAAACTCAAATAAAACTGAGTTTACCCATATAGATTCGTAGTGAACTCACTAAACTCGACTACACTCACAAGAAAATAAATTTTTTTAATTCTTTTTATTATTTTGTATTGAACTTGGTAAAGTCATACGAAATTTTTAATAAAGTATTTTTTTTCAGTGTTTTCATTCAATTCATTTTATTTTTTGTTAGCTTTTTATTATAATTGAGTTGAAATTTTTAATTATTGATACATTTATTGTATCATCTAAATATATATTTTTACATAAGGTATTAAATAAGTATATATGTCATGTAAATTTTATTTTAATATACGTAAATTTCTAGAGTTTATCAACAAGGGTTAAATTTAATAGAAATTATTAAACTCTTACAATTTAGTGAACTCAAATTTAACTTATATTAATAGAAATTCACATATTTAGTGTCTTGACGCACTTCAAATAGAATTACCTCTTATCTAAAAAACTTAAGAAAAAAAAAATTCTAACAAATTTACAAATCAAACATACAAATTGAGTTTACATGAACAAAAGTAAACGAATATATGTTTTTTATCAATAAAAAAACAATTTACTTAAACTTTTTGGTTTTGATGACCTTGATAATAACATATGCCTATAACCCGCCAAGCTGGACTTTGACACAATGAATAATTCACTCCACTTTAACCCATATCTGAACCTATGACAAAGTTTTGTGCGGTCATACACACACAAACGTTAAAAAGGAGAACAAGAAATAATTAGATAATATTTATTTTTAAAATTATTAAATGATATGTATATTTTTGTATATACACTCAAATAATATTTACACTTTTATTGATTAGGCTCTTTTTTTACAATTATATACGCGTGACCTACGTGCAACTTAATTTATTAAAAGTATTTTTCATTTAGTAGGTACACAATAAAACACTCACTCATCTATATATAACTTCCAAAACCCATTTCAATCTTCATAAATCATAACCATATAAACCATACACACAAACCAAATACAAAAAGAAAAACAAGTTCCTTTGACCTCTCTCCTCTAACTATATCATATCATATCATATAAATCACAAAAACCATACACTTAAATTGGTCTTAAAAAAAATGGGTGTTGTGTGCACATGGGAAACTAAGAGGTCGGAGCTTGATGTTTTTCGCCGGAATCTAGTGGCGGTTGCCGGCATACACCGGAGAAAAGACGATGAAGGATTAAGAAAAAACAACAATTTTTCTTCTTCTTTAGATGATGATGACAAAGGAACAACCTTGGTGTGTGTTACTAGCGGTGTTTCTTATTTGGGTCTTGCTTTGGTCAACCATCTTTTGGTCTTGGGTTATTCTGTTCGAATAATTGTTGACAACCCAGGTTGGTTAATCTTTCTTAATTTCTTCAAAGTTTTATTTTTATTAATCTATGAAAATAATTAGTTATGGGTTTTGTTTCAATTTTAGATCCTTAATTTGGTTAAGGTTTATTATTGTAGACTATGTTCTTCCTAGTTCATGTTTTTTTTATTGAAGAAGAAAATACCGTTTTATTTATTGGGCGTTGAGTTAAATATGATTTTTTTTTCATGGGTAGGTGTAAGCAAGGAACTATGAATAATGTGAAGACATATAAAAAAGATGTAAAAAAAAAACTAAAAAAAATTAAGTTGGTGGCAATTGGCATAGTGGCAGTGTTAGTTTATCTTTGAGTAAGAGTCAAAGAATGGGAGGAATTAAGTTTAAATTTGTCTAGAAAAAAATTAATATAATAACTATTCTTTTTTATTTTAAATATAAATGAAAATTAATCAAATAAAATTAATATATTTAGTCTAAATTTTAAATTAAATATATTAATTTTTTTATTTATATATGAGACCGAAACAATAATGCCTATTTAAAAAAAAAGATTATGACGTTGAATTATTATGGTTTAAAACATTAAATTTATGTGGGTAGGTAGGATAGAAATAGAAAAAGGGAATGGAAAGATAAATTCATCAAATATGAGCCATAAGTTCCAACAACATTTTGGAGATTTTTATTTTGTCAAACTTTAGAGTTAAAAGATGGTCCTCGTGTCATTTTTTTTTTTGTTTAGCTACTTTAAAGATTGTGAATGTGAATATAGACTTGCTTTATCTTTTTTGTTACATTATTATTATGGC
>JBBPBP010009778.1:599653-616533 GCA_037974735.1 Cicer chorassanicum | reverse complement strand
AACATATCAAGATTTTATTAGTTTGCATAAAGAATCGAGTGAATACATTAAATGAAAAGAAAAAAAATAATCATAATAAAAATGAAAAATAAAAATGGTACCTGAAGGATGAAAAATAGTGTAGCAGCTAGGAAATATTTTTTTTTTATTTAGGATGTTAAATTTGAAGCGATTGTTGAAAGCATTGAAGTGAGAATATGATAGTAGAAGAAAAAAGATGAAGCAGAATGTGATTCTTGGGTTATAAAGATGGAATATTTTAATATTATTATTTAAATTTAAAATAAATAATATATTAGTAATAGACAATAGTACAGTAAGAGTTATATCCATAAATAAATAAATAAAAAATAGGACAGTGAGAGATTATAGTAGAATGTGATTTTTGAAAATATCGAAAGTTCCCGAGATGATGACAAGTTTCGTTTCATTTTCTCTCGGTACTTATTATTATTGTTGTTGTTGACCCGTTGTTGAGAAGTTATTAATAAAAAATATAAAAGAAAATTTAATATAAATTTGTTTAAACATTTAAAAAAGTAAACATTCAATTAGTTAAGAATGATAAATTTCTAAATAAAATAAATTATTAAAAAAATTGTTAGGGAAAAATGGCATACCAAAACTGGATATTCCTTTATACATAAGCATAACATTTGGAAAACTAATTATAATGATAAAATTGTATGCAATCTAAAAACATGAATGATCAAATTATAAATAAGTTACATTAAAATTATGTTTTTATTGTTGGTGTTAAATTGTTAATCATCTAATATTTAAGAAAAATATTTGATAATTTGAAGTTCGAACGTGAGGTAAATAAAATATAATCAATAATTATTTTAAAAAAAATTACTTAAATTTTTTCTAAAGATTTATAAAATCATTAATCTCTTTTTTATTTTATAATATTTATTCTAATTTAATTTTTCATTTCAATTTTAAAATGATGTTTTTGCTAATTCAAAATAATTATGTTGTTTGAATTTTCTAAACTTTAGTTTTAATATGTATGAAACTGCTGTATTTTTTTATTTGAAATTAAAATTTGTGAAATAGATATTTTATTAATGGTAGAATTGTATAGAAAATATTTGACCAAAATTAATAATTATTTTTATTTTATATTATTATAAAAGTATACTTTTATTTGTATTGTTACGGTGGTTTTATTAAAATTAAAATAATTATTATTATTGTAGCAGTAGAAAAGGGAACTAGATATTTACGTGATTGGTGTGTTGAGGAGGCATCAATTACACATTCGCGATACATAGGATGGTACTTAAATGCACTCTGCACGCTTCAATTCATGCCACCTTTTCATCAAGGATAGGGATATTAAAAAAAAAAAATCAATATAAATTATATTTTGTTTATCGATATAGAGTTAGATCTCACCGGATATGTGTTCAATGATAACGTATCTAATATAAATTCGTAAATTCATACTTCCTTCTATAATAAATGTTTTTTATATTTTTTTATTCTTCTCTTTTCTTATTCACGTTTCTCATTTTTTGTTTCATTTTATATTTGTCTTATTTATATTAAGTTGATTTCATGATTGATGACGTTAAGTTGATTTCTTCTTTATATATATATAACTATTTTTTTGTTTTTTATTTATTTTATTCTATAACGTGATGCTATGTCTAACGTTAGAAAAAATATTTTTAGAGATGATTGGACTTTAATTAGCAATTTTTATGATAGTGAGTTATTCTTCAATGCAGTTTTATGAAAATCATAATATTAGAAATCGATTAATGGATAGAGAGGGATTAAGGATATAATTTTTAGAGACTTTGATCAATCGATATAATGTTATGATAGTAAGGATAGTGAGGGATTAAGGGGATAATTTTTAGAAAGTTTGATCAATCGAGATGATGTTATGCTAGTAAGTCATTCTTCGATTGTGATAGATAGAGAAATCACAATTTTTTCAAGTATATAAAATTACTTCATAAATTATTTACATTTTTATGGTAGTGTGTCATTCTTCAACTGTGATGGATAGAAAAATCACAGTTTTTTCAAGTATATAAAATTACTTCATAAATTATTTACATTTTTCAGCATTTTTTTTTATTTATAAAAACAAATATGAATGTTATTTTGAAAGAAAAAAAGTTAACAAGATTATAAGGAAAAATTTGTCATTTTATCTCTATCATATCTTGTCCATCAAACGGACCATTAAGGTTTTTCCAATTATATTAAAAACGCAATAATTACAACAACAAAAATAATCATTTTTTTGAATTATGTATTTTAATTATTTGTAGATTTTTCCTCTACTTTAGAAGTTGTGTAATAGTTATAGGAAAAAAAATTATTAAAATTATATTAAGAATGACTTTTGTTTTAAGATTTTTTTATATTAAAATGACACTTATTATGATGCGGAGCGAGTATGTTATAAAACTTTTTATTTACGTGTTAATTTATTAATGTTTTTTATGATGCATGTTTGTGATGTATTTTATTTATGTATTAATATTTTTTTGTGTTCACAAAAAAGGAAGAATTAATTATAACAAAAATATATATGTCTGTACATAAAAAATATTTATTTATTCAAATAAGATATATATATATATATATATATATATATATATATATATTGGTTAATATTCGCATATACTTAAAATACCGTTAAACATTTATTATGCGGATATCTACGCAATATAGATAGGGTACATGTATTATTTTTATGTAAAGGGTAACGCAGCGGATGAGTACTATTAATACCTGGTGAATACCTATTGTCATTCCTGATTAGGGTAAGAGACTTACTCGACCGATTCACAATTTTTTTAATAAAATTGGTGGGTTTACAAAAATCGGGTATGAACAAATGATGGAAGGTGGTTCTACGTGAGTTGTTATGGTCAGTTTTGGGTTCAAAAAAGTCGACTCATGGATAACCGAACTCGGCCAATCAAGGGATAAAGGGTTGAAAATATTAGGTATAAAAGATACAGTTTCATCTGCTTGATACATTTTCTTCATATTTTTTAATGATAACTCAAATTATTCAATGTCTCTTGATGAATCGCAGTTCTCTGACTCACACTATAGACCATTTTAAAAAGAAAAAAAAATTATAAGTAACTAATAAGAAACGTATGACCCGTTAAAGAATTCAATAAAAAAATAGTTCAATCAAGAGTCGATAACCTTATATAAATCTACTTGTATGACCCGTTTTACTAGCAACCTGTTCAAATCAACATGTTTATCAAGTAAAATTAGATTAGAATGTGAAAAGTCGGTTTTGTTTGATTGGAAAATTTGAACCTAAATCCACTCGTGACCAAACCTACTTTTCATCCCCGCCATTTTTATTTAAAAAATATAATTAATTGAATTGAACATCCCCACCATTATGCATGCTACTTCTCGGTTCTCACCCAAAAGAAATATTGCTTGCTACTTACTATTAATTAGAAAATTTCGTTTAGGTGTCTAAAATTACAAGATCTCTGAGATTATTTTCAAAATTTAGAAATCAACAAAAAAGTGTTTGAATTATAATTATTATCGGTGAATTTACTCATATAACATTTTATAGATTTCATTTTGAGTTATACTTAGATCGATTTAATTGAATATTTGATCTCTATATTCTCTTATTTTAAAATTCAATTTTTTGTCTTTTAACAATTACATTTGTTATAATTTTGGTTCCAACATATATATTATTTTTGAGCAAAACATTATATTATTTTATTTAAATTAGTAAAAATTATATTGATCGAAAACTATATAATTTAAATTTACTAAAAAAAAATAAATAAATCTAGGAATAAACTTGCATCATCAAAGTTAATAACGTAAATCTGTATAATGCTTACAATTGTGGCAAAATCTACAAATATGACATAAATAAAATGGATGTGTCTGGAATACGCACCAGAAGTGTAATATTAAATATGTCAAAATCATTGATTGAATATAAATATGCATCAATCAAAGTGAATCTATCAATTTGAATTAAACAAACACCGCAACAAAACGGAAAATCAAAAACCTCATTGAGACGGGAAACCAAATGTCACACTAAGATGGAAGAAACTATATATATATATATATGTGTGTGTGTGTGTGTGTGTGTGAACAACACTTATTTAATTAAAATGAGACGAAAAAAAAGAGTTAAAGGGGTGATTTTAGATCCAAAATAATTTTAAATCACTTATCTCCAATGAATGAAGAGCCGAAAAGAAAGAAAGAAGCTGGGGCATACCTAGATTTTACTTAAGTACGTAAGTCACGTTTCCAACCTACATATTTAACCACTAAAATGATGACTTTTTTGTCCCAAAATAGTTATTTACTGCCTCAATAGTAAATTTGAAGGAAAAAATATCTCTAACAAGGCCAAAAATCGTCATTTTTAAGCTAAAAATCATAACTTTTTGTGCAAGAATTACAAATCGGACCACAATTACAACAAATGTGATACTTGAGAGACAAACAAAATTAATTTCAAAATATAAAGACGATTTTTGTGAGTGTGATAAAATATGAGATAAAAAATGCAATTACTTCTTATAAATGTTATAACTAATTTGGCTGTTAAGTTAATTTTTAGGACTAATTTTAAGAAGCGTAGAAGATCTCTAATTTATGATAATTGTATAATAGTAGTCCAAAAACTTGATCCACCAAAAGGTGAGAAAGTCTAGGTGGAAGTTCATCCATCCCCATTTTTTTTTTCTTACCGAATTCTATCTTCCGATAGTGTAAAATACATTACCGAAAAGCTATTTACACAATCAACATAAATATAAGAAGAAATTGGGCCACCTATTCAAATACCTCCAATAGGTTTGAACTCATGTAAAATCTCATTATTCAATAGCATCCACACTAAGGGAGAGATTAGGTTATTACAATGCTTGCTAGATTAACAAGAAAACCACTTTAGAATACCAATTCCTTCCATTATGTTGCAAACAAAATCTCATTAACCTACTATTCGATTACTAAATGTGAAAACAAATAGGAGCGTATAGTGAATAACCTTTTGAGGGACAGTGATGATGATTTTGCTAATTTGTCTATTTGAAACAAAGCAACATTGAACTACATCGAACTAAGTCTCCATTTTTGGCTGCAATCTCTAAACAAAAACTTTTAATGCGAATTTTGTTAATTGCAGCCACTTTATTTGTTATATGTCTTTAATCATAAACTTACATAATTCTAATCTAAACTGTTTCTCATACAAAAACACCTTGTAATTCCTAACAGAGTCACAATGCAACATTAATTGTGTTTCAGTTTCACCCTTCGAAATAGGTTGTGATGCAATGCAATCATGTCACTCTCAAGTTTAAATCCTCAACCAATCTCCTAACCAAAATCTTATCCAAACAGAGGCTAACACAATGGTTATTACTAATTAGGGTACAAATCAAGATAAGATATGTAATATTAAATAAATGTTTATCAAAAGTAAGAAACAAATATAAATTTAGAACGACCAATAAAGAAAAGATGGATTTTTCCTACTATCCAAAGTCCAAACAATACTAACTTCATTATCATTTCAATAAAGAAATCTTGTTCTTCCATCCAAACCAACCTAGATAACAGGATAATGCACAAATAAAAAATGATAAATGCAAAAACAAATTCAACAGAAACACCTTGAATAAAATTATCACATCATTCAAATTCAAATGATTTGTTTATAATAATAAAACCATGACAACTAAGTACATTTTTTCACTACAACAACACAGCAACTTGAAATTAAACTACACATCATTACTAAGAAATGAAATTACACAAAAATTAAAAATTGAAAATTTTCAATTTGGGGAAAAATTGAAACTTAGAAACCCTAAACAATGGAAACTTTAGCACCTGCACCTTCAAGTTGTTTCTTAGCATCTTCAGCTTCATCTTTCGAAACACCTTCTTTGAATTTCTTCGGCAAACCTTCAATCAATTCCTTAGCTTCTTTCAACCCTAAACTCGTCAAACCCCTAACTGCTTTAATCGCCGCAATTCTCGCATTACTAGGAACTTCTTCAATCACGACATCGAATTCTGTCTTCTCTTCAACCACTGCCTCTGCTTCAGCGGCTGCGGGAGCAGCGGCGACGGCGGCGGGAGCGAATGAAGCGGCGGTTACTCCTAATTTGTCTTGGAGGTAATCGACTAGGGTTTTGGCTTGTTCGAGTGTGAGGCCGGATATCTCGTTTCCGAGTTTTTCGACTTGTTCGGAGACGGCGGTTATGCGGCGGAGACGAGTGGTGCGGTGGGAGAGAGATGTTGTTGGGAAATGGACGGTTGTGATTGGTTTTTGGAAATGCGTAGGATAAGAGGAGGGTGTAGGATAAGAAAGTGTGACGGTTGAGATTGTTGTTAATGCTGTAGTTAGTGCCATTGTTGTTGTTGTGTTTGTGTTTTTTTTTGGTTGTGTTGGAATGAAAGATGAAGAGAAGAAGAAGAAGATAATGAAAAAGGATAAGAAAATGGATAAAAGAGTGAAATGAAATGAAAGGCTTGAGAAGATAGATTTTAAAAAATAAATTACTAAAAAAAATGTAAAACGAGAATTAAAAAAATAAATTATTAAAAATTAGAATAAAGGGGCATTCCGAGAATCGAACTCGGGACCTCTCGCACCCAAAGCGAGAATCATACCACTAGACCAAATGCCCAGTACATGACAGTTTCTTGACGATGATATATACATATAATAAATAGGTTAAAAAATTAGTGCTTATTTTGGGTGTGTTTAAGGGTTTAAGTGATTTGTTTAATTGGTGATTCAAACTAATACAACTAGTATTTTTATTTGAACTTGTTTAAATCTGGGTACAATTTGAATTAATCTTTCTAAACTCGAAGTAGTTTGGTTCGGGTGCAAGTTTTTTATTCTCAATTCACGAACGTGCATATCCGACTCATTGAAAAAGTTGTGATTTTTTATTTATTAATATTATCAAATAAGGCTTTTACGTGTTTATGTAAAAGTGTTTTAATATAATATAAATGTTAAAATTTTAAATTGTAGAATTTAGATTAAAGTGTTTGAATTTTTATGAAATATAATGTAATTTTATTATATATTTTTTAATTTTTTAAAATATCTCATGCACTCAATAACCCGATCCAAACTATTAATCATCGAATTCAAACGTATTTCCCATAAATAAAAACGATTTTTTTTATCCAACTCAAACCAATGAAATGCGAATAAATTGAATAACGATTTTGGTCAACATCAATCCAATCCATAAACATCTATCTCTAAGTGTAGTATTAGGTCACTGAGTTATTAGTATTAATTATATGTTTACTACTACTAATAACATATATGTCTGAAAGATTATAGCATACTCTGTACAATGTACAAGTGTTTTTTTACTTCTTTGTCAATTACATATAAAAGGGTAATATTTAAATAATTTATAGTTTTTTAATGACAAATTAAAAATTTATTGTATTTTTGGCCGACTAAGATGAAATAAGAAGACATATTAAATAATTTATTATCTTACAAAAGTAGTTCGATTAATGAATCAAAAGCTCTCGTATTTGATCCTAAAAAGTAACATAATCTAACTAATAATTATTACGATAAAAAAACATAAAATAATTTAGTATGAACCAACAAGACTTCTATTTTTTTTTTTTCAAAAAGACTTCTGCCTTGTTTGGGAAGCTTTATGGATTAGAGCTTTTCTAATTTATCGGGTCACATGAAGTCTATGGATCTTCAAAAAAGCAAAGTCCTTTTTGTACAAAATACAAATTCGAAAAACTTATAAATTCTAAGGCCTGTTTAGTAAAAACAAAGTTCTAAGGCCTGTTACATATTTTTACCCCCTAATCCCCATAATCACCCTCATGTTTTTTTAACCTTTTGAATTTCTACTATATTTATAGATATTTTTGTTCTTTAAACAACTATAGTATTTCTTTCTTCTCACCTTCTATCTAACCAAACAGACAAAAAAATGAAAAGTATATTTCTCTTTTCTATTTTATTTCTCTTTCTCTTATATCAAACAATACATTAAATATACTCTATTTCTCGCATCTCTCTCTCTTCTCTCCCTCTTTCTCACATTTTTTTCTCTCTTTTCACTTTCTTCTTACAATTAAACACACCTTAGTCGATTGACTTCAATTTTCTGATACACATTTCAACGACTTTTAAGCTCTCAGAAATTTCGATAGTTATAGTAATTCAGATAGCTGTAACCAATGAAATTCCTAAAAGGTACCAAAATCTTCAAAAAGAGAAACTACAACTAAAATAAAATAATATGTATCCTTTTAAATGACTCTACCCTTATACTACAACATAAACAAACTACAAAATCTACAAGGTATAGGGTACTTTCAAATTATAAATTATAAGATACTCACCTCGACTTTAAATATACAACAAATAAATCAGCAAAAAAAATGTATTTTATCTAAATTTTGAACTAAATACATTAATTTTTATTAATCAAATTTTCTCTTATATCTAAGATTAAAAGGAATAATTTTAAACGTGCCAAATTAGAACTTCCAAATTTTTTGCTTTCGGTGGCCATGACCCTACTATTGAAATTGAAGAGGGAAGCGGTTGTTGATTCTAGCCGAATGTTTTCGTTGGAGTGGGTTGTGAAACTAGTATGGAGTTATATTTCAATGCTATGATGGAGTATATATATATAACTAATAACTAGTATGGAGGGAGTTATATTTCAATGCTTTGATGGAGTATATATATAACTAATAACTAGTATGGAGTTATATTTCAATGCTTTCATGGAGTATATATATATATATATATATATATATATATATATATATATATATATATATATATATATATATATATATATAAAAGCCTTTATTTTGTTCGTGCAATTATGATATTTTTTTATTCTAGTTTTCATTTGTTATTTGATTGACATTTTTACAAATATAGTATCATTTTAAAATAGTATTTCCATCAAATTTCTGTTATAAAAATTGTAACAACATTAAAATATAATTATTTTTTAACAAAAAAAACTCAAATATAATTAAGTTATAACTTTTTTAACCTAAAATTAATTCAAAATATTTCAGTCTTCTTGCATAAAAAAACCTAAATCATGTCTTCTTCTTTATCGTTTTAGTTCTCTTCCTCAACATAAATCTCATCAAAGTCACCAACATCTTCATCCATTTGAGATTCATCACAGTATTCAAATTTAAATTCATCGTTACCATAATCTTTTTTTTCGTCTGGTGGTACTCGTTGGACAATGGTGAGTTATAGAATTGACTATGAGACAAAGTTTTTCTTCTTGGCGTAGAGATTAAGGGGTTTTAAGGGAGTATATGGAAAAGTCTATTAGTGGGAGTAGATTTTGGTAAGGGGTGATGAAGGAATTCGTCATGGTGACATGATTTAACCTTTAATGAAATTTATTATACTTTTCCAGATTTTTTATTCTATGAATTGCAACACAAAGTAAGAAATTCTACAATGGGAAGAAGACTGAAACAATGAAGAAGAATGTGCAATTTAGGTTTTTTTAGGAAAGAATACTGTAACATTTTGGAATTAATTTTAGGTTAAAAAAAGTTATAATTGAATTATATTCAGTTTTTTTTGTTAAAAAATGGTTATGTTTTAACGGTGTTAAAATTTTTGTAACGGAAATTAGATGGAAAAACTATTTTAAAATGAAACTATATTTGTAGGGATCTTAATCAAACAAAAAAACTTATAAGGACTAAAATCAAAATAATATTATAATTGTAAGGACTAAAATCAAAATAATATTATAATTGTAAGGACTAAAGACATATATATTTAAATTAGTATATTTATCATATTATTTACTTAAAAAAAACATTTGAATAGAGTATCATGTAATATTGATTCATTGAATCAACTATGAGATTATCCTATGTCCAAAACTTTGTTACATGTTAAGTTCATCATCTCTCTCCAATTGCATGTGTTTGGTTGGAATCCAACTTTTAGTTCTTCTACAATAAAATTAGCGTTACTATGCATTTAGTTTTTTCGTTTTGTAAGATATTCTCCACATGCAACAACAAAATTAATTCCTTCAAGGATCTAAATTTTATCTTTATCATAAGTCAGTCAGAGATTGAATGCATAACCACATACTTAAGGCATCTTATAAGTTGCTTACCACACAAACTACACTTGTTTGATAGGAATTTGTAGTGGAGGGCTATTACACGCAGGTCTAGTACTTCCATTATTTTATTTCGATTATAAAAAAGAAAAATTTATGTCATAAAATTTTAGTGAACGTTCTTTTAGTTTTCCACAATTCTTAAAATGTGTAAAAAAAAAAAATACTATTGAATTGAAGTTTATAGTAAATTATTAATTTTATTTTTTTACTATTAGATTAATTTTTTTTACTATCGAATTTTAAAATTCGGTAAAATATTAAGTAATTATTGGAGGATGGATGGGCAACCACAGAAAAATCTTTTCATTTTTGGGCTATTTTGGCCCAATTATCCAATCCTTTTGATCTTATAGGTCTTCTTGTGTTATTTATTTATTTATTTATTAAATCTTAGGTCTTCTTTTTAAGTTTTGTTCTTTTTCTCATGTTAATAGAAAGCTTAATAGAGTGACCCATTTAGCTCGTAATCATGTTTGGATAGAGGATTTTCTCCCTAATCTAAACTGTTTTGGAAGATTCTCCTTTCTTGGTTTTTCATGAAATATTTTTCACCACCACCACAACAAGAATAATAATAATAATGTAATTTTTAGCCACAATTACGAATTAAGAAAACCAAATTGTTACTTGAACGTGATTATAACATTGATGATTATACTAAAATTATAATTAATTTTGTGTCATCTTAAAAAAAAAAAGAAAAAGAAGAAGGCACGTCAAGTTTAATTTTTTTAGTGGCCGACCCCCAACGTGAATGATCCTTATCCATCACATGCTATTTTCCCTTTAAATATGGAAAAAAAATAGAAAAAGTTTTTTGCACACAAAACATGTGATTGAATTGAGTAGAATGGCAAATATATATGGTGTGTAAGAAATTCCATCTTTTAATACAAAGAAAAGAAATTATAGGCATGCAGTTAAAAGGCACAAGTAATTGTCCTCGTTTCCTTTATAAGATAAGGCAAAGGAGAGGACAAGTTTCAAGTGACCCTCTCATCTCTTTGTCCTAATATGTATTGGTAACTAAAGTTGAAGTTTGGTACACTTTGAATGCTATTCCAATATTTATGTCGTCATTGGCCTAACTTTGTTCTCACAAAATGACAACCCTTTCAATTAGTAGATCTCTACCTTTAATATATAACAAAATTCTCTTCTAATTCTCCACAAGAGTAACTACATCAATCATTATCAACTAATAACATAAAACTAGAGCACTAACATATTATTATTTTTTTGTCTTAATCGTCCGATTCATGGAAAAGTCTTGATTAGTCGGAATTGAATTGAAATATAAGTAAAGTTTGATCAATGATTGTTTTAGTCAAAATTCGAACGCAAATTTCATCGAACGATTTATCTTTAAATGAAACTCGTTAACCACTTAAACTCAACTACTTTATTAGAACTCTAGCAACAAAATAAAACAACTACGAAATTAAAGAAGAAAGGTGATTTAATTAACATCTATATATAAAATATTTATACAATAAATCTATTGATATATTTTGGTAAGATTAATCTATACCATAATTAAGATTTTTGACTCCCAAAATCTACAACAACTAAAGTATCCACATAAGTTTGGATATTTTGACCTAATATAAGACTAATCATCGTTATGATGCTTACTTAAGGTAAATAAATATGGATTGTATAACATGTAGATGTTGTGGTTTTTAAGAGGGCCATGTGAAGACACTTATAAACTATACACTCATCCCCAAAGAATTATGTTGCATGGCCATGCACCAAAGTGGGTAATAAGGAAAAGTAGATTTGAGTTTTTGCCAAAAATAACTAATGTGTTGCTATTTCACAACCACGTGTCAATTTTCTAGTGGCTTAAGTTAGGCAGTGTATGGGCAATTTCTTTTTCCAAAATTTGAATGCAAATTGATGCCCATACTCGCATGGTTGTCTTTCCATTTATATTCATTAAGATAAGTTTGAGACTATACTATATACAATAATATTAATATCTCACCATCACTCACATCTTACACAATGCTTACCTAATCTACTAGGAAAAAGAAAATACCAAGTTAAGGTAAGAGAAAAAGTAACTAACTTATAATGAATAAAAACTCATGTTTATGTATAACTTTTGACTAATTAACTTTTGTACAAATTTCTTATTCTAACTAATTAAAAGTCTTTATATAGTATGTATGAATAAATTAAATATATGCTTTAAAGCTTATGTAAAGTAGTAAGGACAACTAATCATTAGCTTGAGCTTGAGTCAAAGATTCAAAATCAAAATCTTATCATAATAAGATAATTTGAGACAAAAACAGTGATTGAGATAATAATATAGGATTTTACTAAAATAATACTCCATGTTTGCCACTAAGAATATATATATGCTTCAACTTTTGCGGTTCTCAAACACTTATATCACATATATAATCCACCACTTATACTAACTCATTTACTTTATATAATTAAAAAAAGCATGCAAATATACTTATAATAGTATATATATGCACCTATATATATATATATTACAATCCATAACTAATTTACTTCTTAACACCAAACTTAATTAAAACTACTTATATAAACAAATCTAGTTAATTATATAAGTATTAATTAAGCCAGATTATATAGTACTCTAGCTTAGTGGCACATAATTGCACTTATGTAAATATATTATTATATTATTTTAATTTTTTATATTAATTATTTAGAGGTATAATTAATTAAGCTTAAAGATTTAATCTCCATTGAGTAATTGCATTGACCAAATGTCCTCCATGCTCCAATAGTTGTTGGTGTTGTGGTCATTGGTACAACAACTTGAGTTGTGATCATTGATTGTTGGAAATTGAGTTGGAAATGGCTCTAAATTTGTTGCTTGGTATGAAGTTGGAGAATAATTTTCCATTGGCTCTAGCATTGTAGAAATTGAAACTTGGCTAGTGTTTGTTTGATGATGATGATCACTTGATGAACTCATTTGTTGTTGGAAATTTTGTTGATTATGATCAACTTGCTTAATGTGTTTTTGTATCCTAGTCCTCCAAAAATTCTTAATTTCATTGTCAGTTCTTCCTGGAAGATGCTTTGCAATTTTGGACCACCTGCATTTGTAAATATAATTTGTATAAAAGACAATGAAATATAACTAAAAAGTACTTTTCTCATGTGGCTATAAGATATATATTCACTTTGCATCAACCTAACTAGGCTTCTCAAATTATCAATGAGTTAGTTAATTAGTGGTGTGATACAAACTTATGTACGTCATAGATAATTTTCATTATATAAATGACTGTGATGCAATCACAATCGTTACTATTACGACAATAATTTACACTGTTGTATTCAATAATTTGTTTTATTAATTAGATTAAGAAAATTAGCGTTATCATACAAATTTAAGTATCACTTAAAGAGTTTTATTATCATAAGCATGGTGTTTTAAAAAAAGTTTCTCAACGTGTTCTAGGTTGAAACGAATTAGAGTATTTGAATGTCTTTATAATATTAATAAAGTTGTGTAAAACAATATTTAACTACAATTCTCCACAATATCAAATATTGTGATTCAATTATCAGTTGAATATTTAGTTTTATTAAATATATTAATGAAACTAAGAAAATGCAAGTAAATTAAAATGATCATGTGGTATGTTGAAAACCATATGTAAAATGAGAATAGGCTGCAAAAATGTGTGCATGTGTGTATGTGTGAAAAAGAGAGAGGGGGCTCTAAATATATATGTGAAGTTACTTGAAAAAGAAAAGCATAAAGTTGATATTAATTAAAAGCTGTCAATTGGTGTCACATTTTATTGATAAGCAAAAAGTAGCAACACAAAATATTAAATAGGTAACATGCATGTGTGTGAGTAAGACCATGTTCTTTGGTTGAGAGAAAAAGTGATATGCATGTTAAGACTCACATATAAAAAGACTATTGTTATAAGATGTTGAAGGTCCCTTTGATACAATGGAAAATTGATTCCATGCTCTCCAAGATCACCAAAATCAAGATTTCTCACTTACATCCCTCAGGTAGAAAGTATGCATGATTCAAATTCAAACATTTCCAAAACCTCTCTCTCTCTTTCATTTTTTACATTTCTCTCATTCTCTTTCTTTTCCTCTCCAATGATTTTTTTTTTCAAACATATAATTTCTTTTAATTTATTTTCTTTTATGACTCTCTTGAACTTCACTTCTAGCTCTTTCTTCAAGAAAATGCCACGTGTGCCAATTACCTAGAAATTTTCATTATCCCTAGCTAGTTATAAAAGCTAGCAACTTTATATATGCTATGTAAATAAAGGTAATATTTGAAAACTTAGGTGAATAATTTTTTTTTTTTTTTTTGTGTAGTGTTTTTGTACTTTGTTTTCTTGGTTGGGAATGTACAATATATCTAGGGTGAATCTATAGCTAGTTTATTAACTTTTGCATTATGTGACTCTATATCATCAAGAAGACTCTCAACATTAAATTTTGACACACACTTTGTAGAAGAGCCAAAAATTGGATGGCATTGGTTTGGATCTATTTTTTTTTTACCAAACTTCTTGAAATTTTCTTTGTCATGTGACTAGAGTGCTATTTTAATGTGCCCCACTTTCATGAGCTCAGCCTGAAATAGAAGCTGACCTTGTCCAAGCTATTTGGTTCTCAATCATTATATAGAGATAGCCAATTGTAAAATAAATGGCTATATAGGAAAATGAATGGCATCATTATCATATATACTAATAATTTTTGTTGAGCACACCACCTATCCTAGTTCATAAATTATATTTTTTATTATGTATTTAACAAAATGTAACTATTTTCTACTTTATTTATTTATTTATTTATTTTGTTTCTATTATTTACTATTCAAATCATTTCATTTTATTCGAATTCTTTAGAGTGGGAGTTCTTTCAAACTCTCTTCATCCTCTCTATATTATTTTAAATGATCATCTTATTTTCTCCATCGTCTCCAGAGATCTAGTAACTTTCTTTCTTTCACTTTTATCGTTCTTTTGTCAGTGACGTATGCAAGGGGTGTTCTTTCAAGCTCTTTCCATCATCTAAATTTCTCTCATCATTCCCTCATCTCACTCTCATCTCTCATACCTTTCTTCTTCTCACTTCAATTTTTTTAGGTGGTGGAGGTCTTGACAACTTTTCACCTTTTACAAAGTAGACTTCTAAATCATGTACAACCAAGTCAATCCTCTCGATCTATCTCTCCCTCATATATTCATATTCTCCCTCTCTAGTGTTTCACTCTTTTTCACATTTCCTCTATCTTTCTCTCTCATTTTTCGACTTTTGCAATGGATAGATGTAGAGGTCGGAGATGATCCAATTTTCTATAATTTGATTAATATATATTTTATCTTCATGCATGCATGTTTATATTTTTTTAATAAATAGTTGTATAAAAAATAACTTCATTTCGGAATTCTACTTTTTTATTCAACAAAAATGTATTTTATTGTAAGAAAATAAACTATTATTAATAAGAGTACAAGAGTCACTTTAGGTCATTTCAAATAGTACGTATATTTATAAATCTTCTTATATAGTCTTAAAATTATATTATACATAGCAAAGTTAGAATATTTCTCAAAGAACTAACCTCGTTCCATCTCTCAAACATAGACAATAGATGCATGCTTAGAATTTTAAAAATTAAAAACAAATTAGAGAAAAGAAGGAAAAACTTTGCACTCGATGTATTCATTTTTTTTTTCTTTTTCAAAAGAAGGGAATGGTAAATTCAAAATGAAAAGAAGAAGGCAATATTTAACATTGATGCTTGAGATCAAAGTATCCAAACCTTCCGTGCATATTATATGTATAAAACTACTTAAGCTCCATCTTCATATATATATACATATATAGTATATATATCTCAAGGAAAAAAATGAGAGAGATCTAGGGTTTGGGAGGGAGAGGGAGAAGAAAAGATAGAGAGTTGAATTAAGAAAGAAAAAATAAGAAAATATATAATATGTACCTTTAAATGAAAACTCTCCAACTCTTCCATATGTATATAAAACAACAAAACAATATTCATTTTGAAGCCTTTAAAAAATATAGAAACTGAGTTTGCACGCATAATCAATATTTTCATGAGCCATAGGTTTTACAACCTCCCATTTGTTGATGTCTTCCTCTTGGTTACACTTCTATCAAGCACAAAGTTCTCTCCCTAAGTCTTCCATGACCATATTAATGCTTTTCTTTAGAACTTTTCTCATGGTATGCTTACTTATAAGGAGAGAAAGACAACTTTAATTTTTTCATCTTTGTAAGACAATTAAAGGTTAATAGTTAAAAATTAATTTAGAAAATATACCATTTCTTCAAAATAAAATTAAGATCTAGTTGCTAGGTAGAACAAATGCACCAATAATTTAGAAATATAAACCATTTGTTAAAAATATACTTTTGAAAATAAATATATATATATATACACAAATAAATTACAATGATAATCATATATGCATATTCACCTATTTCCCCATTTTGCATGAAGTTCCATGATCAAAAGTTGTTCCTCAGGTGTAATATTTCCTCGTCTAACATCGGGACGAAGGTAGTTTAGCCATCGAAGTCTGCAACTCTTTCCCGTACGTTTAAGACCTAGAAAAAAATGATAAAATATTTAGTATTAGTACCCTATCCATCAATAAATTCATTTTGTTTTTATAA
>JBBPBP010009778.1:572830-584778 GCA_037974735.1 Cicer chorassanicum | reverse complement strand
TGTGATTGTTATCAATCTACAAGTTTATGGTTGGTTGTTCTTGTTCCACGAAGTTTTTTACACTATTTTTTAGAAATTATTTATTAAGGAAAAATGATTACGTCTTCTAAAATTTAAAAAAAAAAATGCATTATTTCATTATCATATAATATAGATGTTAAATCTCTCGTATAATTATAATTTGGTTGATGTTTATAATCGTTCAAAATTCTAATAACAATTGATGTGTAAGTGAAAGTTTATAGTATTACTAAGACAGTGATCCATCTCCATTTTAAAATATGGCGATTCATATAGGTATAGTACAAAAAAAAAAAAAAGAATAAAAAATCAGTGTTTTATATCTTATATATGTTTTTCTTATTCTTGTAGGATTAATATCAATCAAGTTATTTGTGTAAAAAATAAAAATATCAATCAAGTTATTATCTTAGTCATAAGAATGTGGAAGACCTTAAACTTTTACTTAAATGTGAGCCGCGATGGTTGTTAGTTGTTACAATCTTTTTCAAACATAGGTCTATCATATACCACATGGAATACCTCTCTCCTCTAACAATTCCCCATCATCATATACATTGACATCAAGTGGAGAAGGCTGGAAACTAACATTATAGGTGATTATCTTTGAATGGGCAACCATGTTGTCTTGTCTTCATAAGAGTTGTGTCAAGATGATAATAATATGTAACATTAAAAAATAATGGTGCCGCTTTATAATAAAATCAAGTCGATCAATCTCGTCCATAACAGTTTTGACATCTATCTCAAAAATAATGTTATCTCTTTATAATAAGATCTTTCATTTACTTTATAGTCAAATTAACGTCATGAACATCTCCAACCATTACATCTACCAACCGTTCAAACCAAAAGGCTTGAGCACCTTATTGAAATCGAACTTATCTCTAATATATTATTGTTACGTTTAGATTAATTTTTTTTCCTTTTAATTCAAGGGCGGATATATATAGTAACGAGAGTGTGCACATGCACACCCTAAAATATAAAAGAGTGCACGTCCTACTCTTTTTATTTGTACTTTCACTACCTGAGTTTTTTTCCACCATAAATCCAACACACTCAAAAGTTTGAAACTAATCCAATAACTTTATCACACATTTATCTATAAATGCAATTTTTTTAAAAACAACTATAAAATATGTATGTTTTTTTTTAGCACAATGTAACTTTTGAGTATGCTACTTTTGTAGATTAATTATAATTATTGATTAAAGTTTAATATTTTGCACCCCTAGATCCTGATCCACCATGGGCACTAATCTTAGAGACAAAAAAAATTATTTTATCTTTAATTTTCTCAACTTTTTCTAAATAAACTTATTGAAATAGTATTCTTAAAAAAAACGGAAGAATATACTAAAATATTGTGGGTGCAAATAGTAATTCTTGTGTTATGGGCCATGAGCTCAGACTCAAATTCATGGGCATCGCATCAACATACAGTATATCCAGGTCCCAGCCCATGGTCCGTAATTCAAATCAAATAAAAGGAAATAAAATTAATAAACTTTGACAAACAAAATAATAATAAATAAGTTGTTAGGAATAATATAACTCTCCATATAATGTAAAATTATTTGATAAAAAGTTATTTGAAAACTAACAAAATATTCAAAATAGTCAAGATTTAAAAATTACTATAAATAACATGTATGTATTCAATGTTTAATTAGAGAAAGTATTAATTAAAGAGATTAAAGAATGTAAAAAATAAAAAGAGAAAAATTGTGTTTGATTGAATATTTAGATCAAAGAGACTTTACCGATATGGTCTAGTATAAGTGATAGATATCCGAGTAACTTAAAATTTGATATCTTTAACCAATGCGTATGAGAAAAATATATATTTAAAAATGTTAATCTCTTAAATGAATCTCAGTATTTTGAACAATTAATCTTTGTAGTCGTTTGAATATGCCTAGGTTTAAGCAAAAGATTAAAGAGATTTTAACATTGATTTGATATTATTTTATTTTATTTATTCAATATGAAAAATCTAAATAAGAAAAGCATAAGTGGTTTCATAAGATTTCAAACACCCAAATTTTTTCATAGAAAAAATGATAAGTGTTACTGTAAAGTCATACACAACTCTGAAAGTGTAAAATTCGAATTCGAGATAAAACGTTTAACTTAATAATATTAAAATTTATCATTTGAACTATAATTTAACGGCGAAAACAACCAAATTTAATATATATTTATTCACTTAAAATGGAAGTTTGCCTCATCGTGACAGATTGGCTAGCAAGGTTTATAATTTCCTCTTGTTTTGTCATGTGAGGATCAAGTGTGCAAATCAATCATATAGGTCTACCATGGATATGGATAGGTTTAAAAAAAAAATACATGGCCTACATATTCTACTATTATTCTTCCCATGACAAATTGTTCCATTTCCTTTTTCATGTGACAAATTGTTACATTTAAATATACATACATTAATTGATGCTTGTACATCTTCTCCCATCCTTCTTTTAAATTATACTAGCTGTCTTTTTATTATGGAGTTATACTTGTTGTCTTCTTTAAAATTTTGTGGAAAAAATAAAGAATAGCTAGCTATGAGTAAAAAAATAATGAAAGAGAATCTATCTTTTACTCTTATAGCACTACTTTTGATTATTATTGTATCTCTATTATCATAAATGAAATATTTTTTATTGTATTACCTTTTCTATCCTTCTCGCTTACTTTTTACCACGAATTAATAGCTTTCATATTTATTTTATGAATTAATCTCAATGTTTTCTCTTTCTTCTTAAAAAAAGAAGTAATTATTCAATAAAAAATGGACAAATTATGAGATTTACAATGTGTAACCTTGCATTCAATAGAAAGAAAAAAAAAACCTTGTCTTGTATAATTAAATATTAACAATCAAATAAAATGAATAATTTAATACATACTTTTCATTTTGAACCACACAATTCCTTATACACAAGACTAGTTTACAAATCACTTAGACAACAATATATGTATAATTTGTAATGCCTCACACACTAATTTCTAAATCACGATAACAATTTTCTATATATAATATACTATAAATTTTGATTCCTTACTTATTATACTGATTCATGCAATCAATACATCAGTGGTCGTTAGGTTGAAATTGAATAGTTTAGATTTTAAATTTAATTTTATTAAAAAATAAACCGTTCAATTTCAATCTAACCTTTTGAACTATGTGATTGCATTGAATCCGAATATACAATACTACTAATGATAATTAAGTTTAGCAAGAACTTTCTTCGCTAGACATGATTCCAGCACTTGATGGACTTCCTTTTTGGAGACAATCAACAGGAGGTTCTGTTTGAGTTTTCAGCATCCCAACAAAAAGGAACATTGGAACTTTGGCTTGATTCAAGCTTTATGGTATCAAGGGTTATACCAATACAAGGTAAACTATCACTACATGCAAAATAAATAGGATCTTTAATGTATGTTCCTTTTACATTTACATAATGTATACTTGAAATTGCCACAGCTGAAGTTTCATTATGACACTTTCCACCATCACAATAATATTGATCAATTATTATTGGAGTTTCAACATTAGAAACTTCAATATTTGAGAACATTATATTATTTACTGAGCCAGAGCCTCCCTGTGGAATTAAATACAAATAAATAAGATTAGATGGTATGATTTTTTATGCAAAATTAAATTAACTTTTTTACCTGCCATGTTTTGATTCTGACACCAGTTAAGGTGTTGTGGAGAGTAGTATCACGAACTGTGACATTTGAAACACAAGCTTTGGTATTCATTTTTCCAAGACTTCCAATACTAATTCCATGACCAGGTCCACAATTCACATTGTGCACTAATATGTTGGAACATCCAGTTTGAACAGAAACACAATCATCACCTACAATCAAATTATGTTATTACATTTCATTTAAGTCTTAATTAAGCATAGAAACAAAGTTTAATTTTTGAGAATAATTGTTACCACAAGCAAGTGTGCTACTATAGATGACAACATCTTGAGAGTTTTGTAGGTGAATTCCATCTGTGTTAGGACTATCACCAGGTGATGAAATTGTTATATCAAAGACTTGAACATTTGTGCATGTATCAAATTTGAGATGGGTCTGTTGACTATTTTGAATGGTTACACCTGTCACTGTTACACCATTGCTTCCATAAAACCTTAGTGCCTGCACATAGAAAAAATAGCAAAATCACACCTCAATTGTTGTATATGACAGACATTTTAGATTAAAGATATGTCCGGTGTTTGATATGTGTAATATTTGAAACATTTGGAAATGATGATGATATTACTAAAAAATTGTTGGAAATAATGATAATATTAATGACATGGAAGTCCCACATAGGAGAAATATCACACACAAATAGTGTTTATAAAGTGGAGGTATGGTTCTTACAGTTGGTTTTGTTTTTGGCAGTTTTCCACTATTATCCCACCAAACAGAGCCTTGACCATCAATGACACCTTTACCTTTGATTGTAATCTTGTTCAATTTAGTAAACTCAAGCCATTCTAGGGTACCTGACCCCCAAGCTGAAGCACTTGTAGGAGCAATGATTTTTCCATCTAGCTGCAATATTCATTTTTATAAACACAATATATTAAATATTCACATTAATTTTGATATTTTTAATGTAAAAATATTTGTACCTTCAAAACAAAATTTAATATTTTAATTATTTAAAAACTATAATTAGTATATAATAATATTAAAAATCTTTATACTGCCTTTAGAATACAAAATTTAATATTTTAATTTAATAGTAACGGTTTTGATTTTCTAATCTCAAAAAACAAAATTTAAATCTTTGTATATGTAGTCGTAAAATGATTATTAATGTCATTTTAATAAAGAATAATTTTACCTTTTTTTCTAATTTTAAAACAATTTAATACTTCTATAAAAAGAATTAACAAAGAGTGTAGGAGAAATGAATAGATTAAAGTGATTTACCTGAAAAACAATGTTTGGTTGACAATTAGAGCCTGAGAATGAAATTGGTTTGACTAGAAAAACAGAACCAGATGGAACAACCATTGTTGAGGCCTCTATCTTACAAGCAGCTGCCCATGCATCTTCAAAAGCCTGTCATTTTATGTAGTATTAATAATAATACTAAGTAAACGGCTATAGTTTTTTTTATAAAAAAAAAAAATAAATGTTACTATAAATTTACTGTGAGATTCCGAATTTAAATTTATGACAAAACATTCGACCTATTAATATCAGAATTTGTCAGTTAAACTAATAATATAAGAACAATATATATGGTTATATATAATTAATAATAATACACATTAAATGGTGTGGGGTATCTTATGAAAATGTGATAGAAATTGATTTGGATAATATAACCATACACAAAAAACAAATTAATGTATGATTTTTGTTAATAAGACAAATTAGTGTATGGTTAATTATATGATCATGATGAATTCTTCCATACAACTTACGTGCCCCCGTCTCTTTTTATAAACATTGTTTGTATATATATTAAGAAAAATAAGTAGTGTATTTTATTTAATAAAAAAAAATGTCTAATTTATATATAAAATTGGCTTATTATACTCTAAGATATTTTTTAACAGAATATTTAACATACTTATAATGGTATTAATCAATAGTTTATTTGATTAAAACAATTAAGGTATCTAGTAATTTGAAGAAAAAAAATTTATACAACAGACATATTTTTTCTCAAATGACACTTATAAAAAGGAAAGAGGAGTACAAATAGAATTAGTAACAATGAATAATTGAAATTTGTCTATAATTCTCTTGTGAAAGATACAAAATAAAAACGAATTATTTTTTGTCGGACTAAATTTTAACCACTTAATTAACATCTGATAAAGTATAATTAATATTCAACTAAAACATTTATTCTTATATAAATGTTCATTTGAGATTAAGTATTCTCACACTCATACTTAAAAACACTTATAGAAATAGACACAGACAATTAACAAATTTAAGATCACCTTTGTGTCGTCGACATCTCCATCACCTTTAGCTCCGAAATCTAATACATTAAAAGTAGAAGATGAAGCTTTGAGTGTTCTCCAACCTCTTGTGGCACTACATCTTTCAAAATTAGAATACCAAACAGAAAAGGCAATGGCAATGATAAATGTAATAGTATTTATATTTGTATTCATAGTCTTCATTTCTAAAAAGAGAGATATACAAAGTGAAAGGTAGAAGGATTTCAAGCTAAGAGATTTTCTATGTTGACATATATAAAGGAAATTGAAGCTATTTATAGGGAAGAAATTAAAACACTATGCACACATGAGCCACACAGTAATGGTGCATGCATTTAATGTAATTCTCTAATGTTTTGATCATATATATTTTTTTAATTTTGATTTGACTCACATGTTGATATGAGTGGTTCATTTTATATATTAGTATGATTTTATTAATATTTTTTTGTTACAATAATATATTTACAATCTTATTGATAACATATGATATGATTAAATGAGGTATATAACTCTTGTATCGTACACAAATTTGTTTTTATAATTTGATTGGTAAATTTTACAATTAACTCAAATAAAATTTGATGAAATCTATTGATTTAATTGTAGAAAATAAATTTGTGATGTTATTTTACTTGTGTATATTAAACAAAGTCAAAACAAAATATTAACAACTTATAACATTTTGTGATTGGCCACATGCTACCTTAAAACGTGCACTAGTCAATTTCAAGTTTTAAATTTTTTGGGTGCTATTTATGTTATTTAATCCGAATAATTTAGTTGATAAATATAGATTTATGATATTGTGTGGTGCTCTGTTACTATAATTTTGTTTTCAAAACAACAAAGTCTTAATTAATTTCCTTGAGATTTTGTCTTGGAGTTGGGGACTTGTGAATGAAAAACAAGATACTTGAGAGCTTTGTTTCCTTATTCATGGATGGACTTGGATAGCATTTTTGTCTTGAATAGGGAATTTACATTATATATTAGGATTCAATTGGTATTGTAATACATTTAAATATTATCAATAAATGATAAGTGTTAAGAATATTAAGAATATTCTAACTTTATCATTTTTTTATAAAAAAAAAAATTGAGGAAGGTGGAATTTTTTTATTAATCAAAGTAGCACAAATGAGTATTTATAAATGTCCCGAGAAAATTTAACTTCAGCACCTTAAAATTATAAGGTTAGATTTTCACAACGGAGTTAACACATCAAATAGTTTAATTTTATCATAACACCGTAAAAATTACATAAAATACTTTATGATTTGTGGACGGTATAAATAAATTAACATAAAAAAGACTTTAAAATTAAACTCATATCTTTTATATATATATATATATGATTGAGTTATATTAGTTAATCTTCATTGAAAATTTGGGCTCTGCCTAAGTAGAGTCACTTACTTCGAGAAGCTAGAATCAAAACATTGTTTTATTAGTCTTATAGGAGATTAGGAATATCAATTTATATTTATGAGTTATGATCGCCATAGATAGTGACTTTTTAGGAGATTGGTAAATGGAGATTTTATTCCGTAGAGATGAGAACATAGGAGAAAATATATTTGAAGGAAATTTGCGAAGAGAGACGAAATCATTCTCTGAGTTCCGCAGGACTGTCATTACGAGAATATCTCTTTATAACAAATCAGATGAAAATACAATATATTTTGGATGTCTTTGATTTTTTTAGTTTAAAAAACACAATTTAAAATAAAATAACACATGTTAGTTTTATTCCAATTATTGAAAAAATCTCAAGTAAAATGAAAATCGGTCCAAGAGTGATATAAATTTTAAGCTAAATTACATCGGTGGTCCATTGACCTAATTTCAGTTAACGTTTTAGTCCTTTATTTATTTATTTTTTCTGATTTGGTCCTTTATTTTAATTTTAAGTGACAATTTGGTCTCTTATGTTTAAAAATGTCAACAATGTTATCCTGTTTTTTTTGCAAAAATTAATCAAAATTTTTAAACAAAATCCATAAAATTAATTATCATCCTCAATATAATACAAATTTCATCAAATTCATAACTTAAATCTTTAAATAAATTCATATTTTCATCTCTGACAACATCAAATAAAGAATAAAGGATCAAATCGGAAAGAAAAAAAAAGGACTAAAACAAATTAAGTTAAAGGACCACGGTGTAATTTAGCCTAAATTTTATAATCTTTTATGTTGATAGTATTTTCATAGACACTAATAAAGATCTATGTGGATGGAGACGAAAGAAATTCTTTTAAGACAATTAATAAATAGATTATATTTTTTGTATATCCAATATTTAACCAATTATAATTAATGTAAGACTAAATCAACTAAGTGATGAGTTTAAAAAAAAATATACATCCATAAGAAAGATATTAGGGGCAATATGTAGCTATTAGGAAGCCATCGAACCCGGCAACCAAACGGCTATGATTTTGACAAAAAAAAATATAAAAAACTTTGTTGAAGAGGACATGTGTAATAAAAAACATAAACAACCATGTTGTAGTTCCTTCTTTCTTTGGGTACAAAACCATGTTCTAGTTCTTCACTTCTACTATGCTTTGCGTGAAATACACAGTAATGGTTGAAATTTCTCATTGGCCAAATTAAGTGAAGCTAATTATTATATATCATGAATTGAAAGTGACGTACCCATGTGAATGTTGAACATTAATTAGGATATGATGATATTGTTGCATGTGTTGCGGCTATAATAAAGTACATCAAATCATTTTAATTGAGTTTATGGCAATATTTTTCTTTGACCAACATTAAAAATTTAAGATCGTTTGCTTTTGAATGTAAACCACATTTGGAAATTGTAGTGTTTTTTTAGTTATAAATTACATTCTCAAATGTTCTACACCTATCACAAAGTCAATATTATGAATTGAAAATTATTTGTTAACCGAACTCTCATGAAAATAATGTGACCATATATATATTCAATTATATATATCTTTTAACATCGATAATGTGCTTTGAAGCTCTAGACTTCCAAAGAAGATTTTATCAATGCTCAATATCCAGAAGTCACATTATATTTTGAGTTTTTATATTAATAATTTAATTGAGATACATAATATTTGATTTCAATCGTAAAAACTTGTAAAATAATATATATTTATAATTGGTTGTGATTAGTTTGTTAACAAATGTAAAACCTTTTACAATTGTCGTGTATCAAAATTAAACTTTTTTCCTAATACAAGCAAAGTAAAATAGATTTATGTAAGTGATTAAAGTCTAGATCTATATTTTATTGATTGATTAATGTTCCGTTTACCTCATGCATTCTTCTTATATGGTTTTTCCTTTTCCCTATTACTCTTTTGAATCTTTATGTGATTTAATCAATAAAACATTTCGGATGTTTTTGTTTCAAGTCATATGATATTAATTGTTCTTGTAAAAGTGAGATAGTAAATGGAACATTATCATGATGTTGTTGATTTACATTAGTGTTATAATTGCCAATGTTTTCTCCACTTTTATTTTTATGTTAAATATGGTGAAAATCTTAGACTTCCATGGAAATAAAATTTAACTGACTATAGCCACCTTCATAGTTTACCATATTTGTTTTATTTTTTAAATTGAGTAAATTTTTAAAATACTACTAAGAATTCTAAATACATAACTAAACACATTGAAACAAATACACATTTAAATGTAATTAATAATTTGTTGACAAAAAACAATTTAATTTATAATTTATACTTCAGATAGTGAGGTTAGAGTGAAACAAAAAAGATGTGATTTATTTGGAGATTGTGTGCCCTTCAATAATTGTTAGATTTTTGTCAAATTTGTTTTTGTTAACTTTGATTAGATATATTTAGATTCTTCCATTGTCTAAAATAAGTACAATCTTTTGTTGGCGACATTTGATAATGATATATTTGAAATTTGAATGTAACTTGTTCAATTAGGTCTTTATGTGTTGTCTTGTCTTTCTAGTGCATAGTAGCAAAATTACATTTCAGAGCTTCATACACCATATCAAGGCAAGTGATTAAATCTTTATACGTAAAATAATATATTTCATCTTGCATAATAAAATTTAGGAGTGTACATGGGTGCAGGTTGATCCGTCAATCCGATCACTCAATCCAACCCAACTTGATTTTTACCTGTACTCGATCACTTTCGAGTCTGACCCGACCCAACTCGTTCAAACCCCGCTTATATTTGATTCGGATAATAGGTTCAATAATTTGAACCCGTCGACCCGACCCAGTAACTAGTTATAATTTTTTTTTTTTTTTAATTTTGTTTGGTTGTCTAATAGGGTTTCATTACTCTTCTTCTTCTTCTTCTTATTCTTCAGATTTTCAGTCGTCGTCGTCTATCTTCTTCTTCTACACGTCCACCTTCTTTTTATGTCCATACTTCCTGAAGCCGCGCCGCTGCCCACCTTCTTTTTATGTCCATACTTCCTGAAGCCGCGCCGCTGCCCACCTTCTTCTTTTTTTCTACCAGCCGCGCTGACGCCACATTCTTCTTTTGTTCTGCAGATACTTATTTAAATGTT
This sequence comes from Cicer chorassanicum, assembly GCA_037974735.1. NCBI lineage: Eukaryota > Viridiplantae > Streptophyta > Magnoliopsida > Fabales > Fabaceae > Cicer > Cicer chorassanicum. The sequence goes on along the minus strand of JBBPBP010009778.1, from coordinate 574,216 downwards.
ATATTTTGTTATAGTTTGCATAATGAAGATATGAATTGTGAAAGCTTATGCTTATGATGAATTTAATTTAAATTTTTTACATTTCAATCTATTAAACACTTTTTTTTAATATTGTATTTGAAAATAGTAAGTACTCTAAAAATAAACAAATGAAGCACTACTATTAAAAAGTTATGGTAGTTTAGTAAACTAAAATGGTTGGTGAGTTATGTGTAATGATGAACTGGTTAAGTGCTTGAACTTGAAGTGCTTGAACATTTTGCATATTCTCAATTGTTCCCTTCAATAATTTGAGGAACTTGTTAAGTGTTTGAACTTGAAGTTGACATTGCTTAGAATTGAAGAATTTTCATATTTTATTAATTTACTGTTATTGAATTTATTTTTGTATTTGAAGATTGGATTTTTTTTTTTTTGTGAAAGGTTGATGATTTTTTTTTAAGAATGGAATGATGTGATTGAAATTTCATAGTTTTTGAGACATTTAAATATTAAATATATTTTCATACAATATATTTTCCCGTAAAATAAAAAACAGATTATTATTTATGTATAACCCGCCACCCAACCCAACTCAACCCATTCTTGATTGGGTCAGTTTAGTTCGGGTTAAATGAAAAACATACGAGTTTAGAATTTAACTCAACCCAAAAATAATTGATCGGGTATCGGATTTTGTCAAAACCAGGCTAAAAGCTATGTTGAGATATTAAAAGAATATAAGTTGTTATTTAATAAGATTTAATTAAAAATAAATAATTTAAAAGAATTTAAATTTGAATTATAATTAAAATATTTTTTTTGTAAGCTTTTACTTTCTTGCCAATTAAACTTTGAATTACATAGTCGTTTTTCTTTAAGAACTAAACAATTAAAATTAACTAAAAAAAACAGAGATATTATTGCTTCCAAATCTTGGTAAGTTTCCTGTGGAACATGCGAGCTTGAAATTTGTCACTTATTTTGAGGCTTGTGATTGTTATTACTTGACTTCTAAGTTATATTTAGGTGCTAAAAAATGTTTTTTGTGTTATAATATTATTGTTTGAATATGAGATACATGAATAATATAAAAAAAATCATTAATTGATAGCTTGGTTCTTAATCTCCGACTTGAAATGTTTTGATGACCATAAATTTATAAATTAAATAATAACCAAGATCCATAAGTATGTATCTTTTTTATTTATATTGATTTTGATATGCTTGCCTTTGCAAAATCCCAAAATATATTATTGTTAGTAGTAGTGTATACATTTCAAGTGTATAATTAAATTAAAAGAGATAAACATGTATTTAGATAAATTAACCAAGTAATTGATGCTTTGTTTAAACATTATTTCATGTCTCTTTCATTATTGTTTTCATTTCATTCCTTTTTTTTTT
>JBBPBP010009778.1:511892-570307 GCA_037974735.1 Cicer chorassanicum | reverse complement strand
TGAGATACACTTATATGAATGTTATCATGAATCTCAAACGAAAATAAGGAAAACTCTTTAACGGAAGAGAAAATAATTTTATTGAATTTAATTTGATAAAACTAAAGAAAAATAAATGTATTTTTTAAAATTTAATTATTTGAACATATCTCAATTAAGTCAACATCACAAAAGTAATTGATAAATTATAAGAAAAATTGATAAAAATGTAATTTAAAAAACTACTGTGAATTATTATTAGAGTTTCTCTAAAGACGAGTTCACTATAGAACACTTATGGTAGAAGTGAAGGTGTCCCACCTTAAATTTTGTTTATATATATAATCATCTTTCACTTTATTTTTTATTAAATCATATTTCACTTTAATATTTTATCACAATTATATAATTTTAATATATGTATATATTAATTACAAAATTTATTATTTTATTAAATTATTTAAGTAAATGTTAGTAAAATAGTTATGTTAAATTTTCCAAATTTATACATTGACTGTTTCTTAAAATTTATTTGACCTCCCTTACCTTACCATACAAACTACAATTAAATTAACTATTAATTAATCAATTGAGTAAAAAACACTAATACATTAACCAATCAATTAAAAAGATACATTCTCACTCTTACCCCAACTTTTCTTAACAAACACTATTTACATTCTTTTACCACGCAACTCTTACCCCCAACTTCAATAACATTGATTTCTATGTAACTTGTCAATGTTAGATTATATATTTCAAAGACATTTATGTCATTTCATATTTTTAATAAAAAAACACATTTCACTCTCTTCACAAGTTTGGTAACATTAATTTCTTCACATCACATCAATATCACACTACAGTTTTCAAAGTAACTTTTATGTCATTTTATATTTATGTAATTAAAAAATTTAAAAAATAAAAGATCCTTTTTCTTACATACCCACTCTCAGCGAGTATGATATCAAATTAATGATATCATACTCGCTTATCACACGGTTCTCTCTCATTTCTTCATCTCTTTCCCTTATAACAATTATTCAAGACAAAGAACGAATGCTTAATCGTACGGTCACGATTATCTATCTTCGTGGGTCCCACTGAAAACGACACACTGCGAACTCAGGTGAAGCGAGTGCGTGAAGTTTTTCACGTCGCGTTACTGAGTTCGCAACCGATTCAATTCGTGACTCGATGTTCGAATAAAACACTTTCTTCTTCTTCTTCTTCTTCTTCTTCTTATTCTCATTGATCACTCTCTTACTTCACATTCTTCTTCTTCTTCTTTCTCCTCGTGAAAATCGTGCGAAGAGGTTCTGGTTTTTTTTTTCTCTTCATTTTTGTAATTTTATTTAATTTTGATTATTATTATTATTTGTTTTGTTTTGTGTAATTGTTACTGAGTTGAGTTGATATGTGCGAATTTGTTTGTGTTTTGGTGCAGAATTGAGAGAGCATTGTGGATTCAATTGGAGAGTGCTTACATCTGCATTTTCACTTGAGGTAGAGATTCTGTTTTGTTGCATGTTAGTATCTGTTTTGTTGTTCGAAATTTCATGGTTGTTTGATACTGATGAACTTTTTCTGTTTTAATTTAGGGTTTTTGGTTGTGGTTGTGTTCTGCTTTTTTTTCTTCAGTGTTGGAGCTTTCTTCTCTTGTTTTGTTTTAATTATTTTTGCGTGTTTGTTTTTAGTGCATGTTTGGATTTACGTTTGATTCTGTAGACTTAAAATTGATTTTAGTTTGTTTGGGGTTTTCTATTAGAGTTGCTTTTGGTTACATAATTGATTCTAACTTAAAGCTAGGTTTGTACTTTTGTAATTTTTGCTTCTAAAGTCCAAGCATGATTTACACATAGATTTTTTGTTCAACTCACTTGCCCATGAATGTATCCCAACATAATCAATTCCTCTAAAAAAAAAAAATCTTTGCAAAATCAATTATATCAAAATCTTAATTATGTTTTATGTTCATGTTTTTTCCTTCTTCTTTTGTTTTTAGTTTCTATGATCACTTTTTAATTACTAAACTAGAAAATTGTTTGGATGTTCAAGCTTAAGCCAAGCTTTATTATGGTTATGAGTCTGGTATGATCAAATTTAGATCACCGGACTGCTAAGATGGTTTAGCTTGAAGCTTGTTTTGATTTGATTTTCCGTAATCTTAAATATCAAACCGAAAACTTAATATAATTATAGTAATATAGTATTTAATCATTGTATAACTAAGCTATTCAAGAGTTACCTAATTGAATTGAAGATCGTTTTTTTATTGAAACAAATCTATGAATCCCTGCTGAATATATTGGTTTGACTACAACTTCTAACTTTAGCTAGCTGTATCTGATGCTAATCTTTTTGCTTATGTGCTTCAGCAGCCCAAAGGTCTGTACTTTGCAAAATTGAGAGATAAAAAATGGTATGTTTTACTTGCCAATTTCAAAATCACATCCACATTTCACACATGCTTATATTTTATTGCTTCCTGGGTCCTCACTTACAAGTATACCTGTACTGTGTCTTGGGATACAAGCAATGTGGCTGTAATTGTCTTTTCTCTCTTGCTTTTCATAATTATTTTATATAGTTCTTTGTGATAATTGTATAACGATTAATGCAGGGTGATGTTTCTGGTGTGGGCAGTGACAATTTTGATTGGAACACTGATGATGAGCTTGAGATTGAGGGCTTTCATTCCTCATGTTTACCTGTACCCAATGGAGAGACTATTGCTGGGCCTGTAGGGGTAAGCTTTAATGCACCTTTTTTATTGTTGGAAGTTATCTTTATGAGCAGTTGAATATTACGAAACTAGCAGACCAATTTCCTGAAAGTTAAAGATAATACATTTACGCCGGTCTTTTCTCAATCCAAATACTTCTGACCTAAGTGATAGGCAACCAACTAAAAGTGCTAAACCAAAAGATTGACTAACCTACCTGGTCATTGCAGAAAAAGAAGCTTTTAGAATTGAGACCTTAATAAAGTAATTTTACATATATAATATATGATATGTATATGCATTATAATTTTTATTTGTTGGGTTTGATACATGTCCTGTATCACTATAGCTAGTTCATCCCGAATCAAGTTCCTTATTTATATAGCTATTGAATTAACTTTGCATCCCCTCCTTCCGTTTTTTGGTAGCCTTCTTAATATATCTGGTGGTTAAATATTATATGGCTGTTTGGAATATGCTAATATGAGGTGTATACTCAACTACTTGTGTGATGTTTTTTTTTTGGGTGCTACCATTTCCTGTATTTCATTCTATAAAGCAAATTATGCCAGATTCTTTTTTTTTTTAATCTTTTTGCTCAAGTCCTAGGCTTGCTATCATTACTAATGTCGCTATGTCATGATGGTTTGGGATGAAATGGGGTGGAGTGGAATGAAATATGATAACATCCATTTAAAAAAATATATCTAGATAATTTCATTTCATTCCATTCCACTTCACTCCACTCTATAGTCTATACCACCAATCCAAACATACCTTTAAATTATTTTAAACCCAAAGTCACTACATCTTGATGGTTTACCAATTACGTAATACCTATACCTGAAAGTATTTTAAACCCAATACACATGCATCATTTAGAAATGTGCATATAGAAACATGTTTCTTCACAGGAAATGGAGTCTTTTAAATACTGACATATATTTCTCTCCTCCTTAAGGCAAGCTCATCTGCAGGTCCATCTAATACCAAGGTATTTGACCACTTTATTAGTATGGGATTTCCTGGAGAAATGGTTTCCAAAGTAATTCAGGAATATGGTAAAAGCACTGCTTTACTCTATCTATAAGTGTAGACTTTGATTCATAAAGTTCACAACTAATACTGCTCTGTTGAATATCCAGGTGAGGAAAACGAAGATAAACTACTTGAAGAGCTTCTCACTTATTCAGTAAGTCGATATTTTCTTAAGCCTTGACTGTCAGCATTTCGACTTTGACCCACTGAACTATTATCAAATTATACCCAATATGTAGTATCTCCACTTTGAGGGCGAGCCTTGGCGCAATGAAAGGTTGCTGCCTAGGTCACAGATTCAAATCTTGGGAAAAACCTCTCAACTTGCGGGGTTAAAGCTTGTCAACCCCAGTGTGGGTCTGTTGTAGACTTCCTTACCTTACATATGCAAGAGGCTTATTCCACGACTTGAACCCTTGGCCTGTCACACAACAGCAACTTCGATTGTTGCACCAAGTCTGCTTCTCTTTTAGTAGCGTTTTTATCAAAAAATAGTTTGCAGTTTTAATATATTGATATCAAATGAGCAATAATAGTAAATTAATTCTTCAAACTTAGAAGAAATTAGTTTTTTTTTAAAAGTTATGTATCTAGCATATTTCCTTTAATTGTTATGATTTTTCCTCTCATGAAGAGGATACCAATTTTTCTTATTGCAATATTTGATATTTTCATTTAATATTTTTTAAGCAATAACATCCACTTGAAGAAAAAAAGTTACATTAAAGCTCTAGTTATAAAGAATTGAAGTGAATTCTTATTATAACTTATGTTTGCTGTCGTGGGATTGGGCTTTGGGGCTGTTTATATGGCCTTAAGAGTTCATACCATTGGGCCTTGATACAGTGGAAATAATATTTTACCAATCTCAATTATAGGTCTGTGCTTGCTTTAATTTTTTTTTTTAAAAACTTATCTGCATGATTGCCGTCACAAAAGTTGTAGGTTCATGGAAAGTCAAAACAAGCAGATAACCAATATTACATGTCCATATGTGCTAATGTACATATTACATGCATATTTGTTTGGCATTTTTTTATTAGCTCTCTTCTTCCCCCATTTCACTTTTTTGTTCTTTTAATATTTTTTTAGACTTCTTTCTGACATTTTTGCTGCACTACGTGCATGTTTTTTAATTTTGATTGCTAATGTTACAGTTGTCTTTATAATTTTTTTTTTCTTCACATTTCCAGGCTCTAGAAAGTTCTCCTCAGCAACAGCAGCAAGTTGAACCAGATCCCTGTTCTTCAGAGTATGCAGGGAGCTCGTGGGATGATTTATCATCCGATGATTCTTTTTCTGATGAAGTAATCACTGCTCATTGTACTTTGATATTTTGTTTTTCAGAGTGTGCTATTTGATTCATCTTATCATCATGCTATTTTGTGTCTTTAGTGTCATCTACTCGGATTGTTTCTAGTCTGCTATAGGGCATGCAGTAATGGACTTGATACTTATTTTTAAACATGGGATACAGTAGTATGATTTGTGTTTCATCCTTGGTCATATTCTAAGCATTATAGAATTTCTCTTTAGCCTACTTCGAAGAAAAATGAAAATATCATCTCATGTTTCCACTTGCTTTTAAATGCATTTACAGGAGGCCTGGAATTGTTTGTGCTAGGAACGATTTAGTTGCAGGCTATGTATTTAAGTTATGGCTGGATTACTGTTTTTTCTTTGCAGGAAATGCCAAAATCTGTTTCTAGGAATGGTGATGCATTACATACCCTGGTTAAAATGGGGTACAAGGAGGAGGAAGCTGTAATGGCCGTAGAAAGATTAGGTGTGCTTCATATTATTTATCATTCTTATATTTGTTCAAGACTTTTTAGCTTTTTATTTTGCAAAAATACTACACCTTTTTGCTTTAGTATATATTGAAATCAGCTTCTGCACCTCAAGTGTTTTTGTTATTAGTATATATTGAAATCTGCTTCTGCACCTCAGTGTTGTTTTTCTTCTTCAGAAGCTCTGTATTATGAACCTTCACGCAGGACCAAGTGTTAGGCTCAGTGAAACTGCCTCATTTCGACATGTCAGCATCGTAGTTATTTTTGTACTTAGTAGACCAAGTGATTTATGATCATTTTTTAAGAATGCTACTGTTTCAGAATATTGGTCAAGTTTGTGCTGTGCATAACAGATTAGTAGATCAATGACAATGCCTAATTTTGACGACATGTCAACATCATAGTTTTTTTTTATACTTAGTTGATCAAGTGTTATATAACCATCTTTGAAGTAGGCTACTGTGTCAGAATATTGGTTAAGTTTGTGTTGTGCATGATAGAGAAGTAGATCTGAAATTTACCATTCTGCCCAAATAACACCTTAACTAAATTAACTTGGCTATGAACTAATGTTACCTAGCCTCATATAAGGACCTTTTGTCTGTGTGCATAAGTTTATGTAAGGTCTGTTTGATGAACTCTTACTCTTCATTTTCTTGGCCTCATTGTTCTAGTAAAAATACTGCAGGTCCGAACGCCTCACTTGAGGACTTAGTTGATTTTATTGGTGTTGCTCAAATGGCAAAAGCAGAAGATGCCCTTCTGCCTCCTGAAGAAAAGGTAGTATATAAAATACAAATTTATGTATTGTATTTTTCTTTAATTTTTTTTCCTTACAATCATTTTGAATTTAATTTTTTACAGCCACAATACAATGGGCATGCTAAACTAAAAAAAAGAAGTTTGTATGATTATGAAGTATTGGGCAAGAAAAAGCCAAAGATATTTGAGAAGAGAACACTGTGTGAGGAGGATGATGAGACACAGGCACTTCATCTGCCTAATCCGATGACTGGGTTTGGGGTTCCCACCGACCCAAATTCCATTATAACTCAGAGACGAATTCCTGAGGATGCTATTGGGCCTCCTTACTTCTATTACGAGAATGTGGCGCTTGCACCGAAAGGTGTTTGGCAGACCATTTCTAGATTCCTGTACGATGTGGAGCCTGAGTATGTGGATTCCAAATATTTCTGTGCTGCAGCCAGGAAAAGGGGATATATTCACAATCTCCCCATTGAGAATAGATATCCTCTCCTACCTCTTCCACCACGCACAATACATGATGCATTTCCACTGTTGAAGAAGTGGTGGCCCTCGTGGGATCCAAGGACCAAACTTAACTGTTTGCAAACGGTCATTGGAAGTGCAAAGCTGACAGAAAGAATAAGGAAAGCGGTGGAAAGCTGTGAAGAATTTGAAGATCCACCAGAAAGTGTCAAAAAGTATGTGCTTGATCAATGTCGGAAGTGGAACCTTGTTTGGGTGGGAAAGAACAAGGTTGCCCCCCTAGAGCCAGATGAAGTTGAAACATTGTTGGGCTTCCCAAGGAACCACACAAGGGGTGGTGGAATAAGTAGGACTGATAGATTCAAATCACTTGGCAATTCATTCCAGGTATGAAAATACTCTCTCTCTCTCTCTCTCTCTCTCTCTCTCATATGTCTGTTAGTTAAGAGGCTTAGTTGGTTAGGCTGGGTTTGTTAGTAGAAATAAATAAGGCAGGTTCATGTAAATAAGGAGGGTTGAGATTGAGAGGGTGGCAAGAATTAGAACTGTGAGTGTCTTGGATCCCTCGAATATCTAGGGAATTTGTGTGTATTTTCTGTTCATCAATAACAATATATTCTTTCTATTCATAATCTAAATCAGTTTTTATCAACTGTTATTAGGGCCTAGTTGCGTTTACTTTCTCTCTCCCGCCATAATAACAAAGCCTCTGTAAATATCCGTGTGGACGGGATGTCTTTACTGTCATATAGAAATATACTATTTGGTGGAACTGTCTAAGAATGTTTTAAGTAACTTTAATTCATATTCAGAATATAAGGTATAGGAATTAAGTAAGACCAAGAAACGGAGTGAAACATTACAATAGGTTTTGACGAAATGAGCCTCTAAAAAAATTTGCTTTTAGATACAACACAACAGTGGCATTTGATTCCCCTGGCAACTTAATTAGTGAGAAAAGGCTTTGGGTGTTTTATATTTACTGTATTCAGAATTGTTTTTGTCAACGTGCCAAAAAATATATGTTGTGTTACTATTTATTTTCTGTTTTTTCCTCTGAAACTTTCCAATACATTCTGACGGAAAATTACAGTGATTCACTCTATAAAATGAACTTTGGCAACTTATGTATTTAAGTTTCAGTGTTCTCTTTCCTTATATGTTCAGTTTATTTCAGGTTGACACAGTGGCATACCACCTATCTGTTCTGAAGGAAATGTATCCTAATGGGATCAATCTTCTATCTCTCTTTTCTGGAATTGGCGGTGCAGAGGTAGCTCTTCATCGTCTCGGTGTCCCTCTAAAGAATGTAGTGTCGGTCGAAAAATCAGAGGTGAACAGGAACATTGTCCGAAGTTGGTGGGAGCAAACTAATCAAAGAGGTAATTTAGTTGATATGGATGATGTGCAGCAACTAGATGCTGTTCGTTTGGAGCAGCTGATGAGTGCATTTGGGGGTTTTGATCTTATTGTTGGTGGCAGTCCATGTAATAACCTTGCTGGAAGCAACAGGGTCAGTCGGAATGGACTCGAGGGCGAACATTCGTCCCTCTTTTTTGATTACTTTCGGATTTTAGATTTGGTTAAAAATATGTCACCAAATTATAGATGAACTTCTGTATAAAAACTTCCTTTTTCAGGCTTTGTACTTATTTAGTCAAAACATTTAGGATCGTCTCAAAAAACTTCAACATTAGACAGATGCTTCTCATCCCATTTTTGTTGTCAGACAAGGAATGGCAACGGTATCAAATAAATTTTTGATCTCAAACATTTCTGATTTCATTTTACTTATCAGTTAGTACTGTGTTTGTGGGTTAGTACATCTAAAAATGATAGATGGATCAACTAGCTGATCTTTATGATGACATGTATTTTGTGTAATTCTTCCTTTTAGATAATAATCAGATGACTGTAGTTGTAGTTATTAGCAATCGTTCTTCAGCCTGTTACTGGTTTCTGATTAAGAAGGATCAACTTTTTTCTGTTGCATCCCAAAATTGGATGATAGAGTAGAAAAAGTATAGATCACAGGGGGTTTGGATGTTTGATTATGCACGGGCGAATATTGATTTTGATTTAATTTGTTTTGGTTAAAAGTGATTTGATGCAAATTTTTTTATATTTTTCGAATCACATGTCTCTCATAAAGGCGTTGTTTGTTCAATGTAATGGTCTTTATCTTAGGAGATAGGACTTGATTATTGTGGTTGTTTTGTCGAATTGGATTAATCTTGTTGAGTAATAGGGTTATAAATCTTGTCTAAGCATATTTGAGAGAAAGGGATTTTCGAGGACTAGGAATGAACTTTGCCAAAATGGAATTTGTCAAAATTTTCTTAGAATAAGAAGATTAAATATAGTTTAATGTTTCTTCTGTGTCCTTGATAAATTTGGGAAACATTTTGCGTATTTGCAATTCGTTTAAATTCGGCTGAGGATTGTGAGAAGGGGTTTAAGAATAATATAATTCGATTTCATTTTTTATAATGATTTTTTTGAATTTTTAATAGAATGATATATCATCTGTTAATTCTACAATTACATTTTTTTCATAAAAAACGAAAGTAGCATTATTTACGAGCGAAATAACATTTTGATGATATCTGAAAATTGGCTCAATGGATCAAATGGAGATAGATAGGTGAAAGTCAAATACCAACAGAGATCAAGAGATGTGATGGTAGATTTCTTGGAGGATAAAAAATTCATCACCAAAAGATGAAGACAAAAAAGAGCAAAATTGAAGTCAATAGTGGTTTGTAGGGTTGTAAATAATTTTAAAAGGGTACAATTAGAAAAAAATAGTTAGTATTGTGTTAAAATTGAAATGATAATTTATTACAGGTTATTTTCTTACAAATAAATCACTAATTGTGGCATAGAGAAAGTGATATAAAGTTTTATCATTTATACTACCACAATTAATAAAAAAACTATCACCGCTAATTTAAAAAAGAACATCACTTTCACCAAATTCTAATAGTAAATAAAAACCTTTAAACTTTTCCAAACTTGCAAAGGTAAAGATTATCCGACACTAGTTAAATTTTCCACTAATTGTGAAAGTCATTAATTAATCTCTAAGATGTAGCTTAAGTGGCTGATTTGGGATAATAAAAAAAGTTTGAGAAGAAAGTTTAGGAATTAGATTTTGAAGACTTAAATAATGTACTAATAACTAACATTTATTTAATAAAAAATTGCCAAAGTCATTTGATACTTTTACTTTACACTCGTTTTAGATGATATCATTTAATAATACCAATTCATTCACTATTAAATATTTATTCAAAAGCTATTTATACACAAAACATTTTGACCTCAACGATAGTGATTGATATCATATACTCAAAATAACCCTTTGACAATATCAATTATCTTCTATGTTTGCATTATTTACAATCATTTGAATTTTTATTCTACTACTTAATCTACAATATGGTTCACCTTTGAGTTTATGATATGAAAAAAATAGATTATATTTACCTTTGAGTTTTACCCATAACTCTCCATAACAATTTATGATCTTGATAAAACCATAATGAGTACTAGATTCTCCAAACTAATCAAATCTTGGACAAAACTCTAATATATGGCTAATCTAGCCCCTCACACCCAAAACTCGCTTATTTAGTATTGTTATAAGCAATTCTGATTTTAAAAATAACGACTTAAAAAAAAATACATGATATTTGATCACAAAGTTAAACTAATCATATCTACATCTTTGACTATAAATAATGGCTATAATTTTTTTTGTTATGATTGAATTATGTAAGTATATAATTTTTATTTAAAAACTACGATCTATATTAAAACATTACCCAACATGAACATACTTTTTATTCTAGAAAACTCACAATACTTACTAAGAATTTCAAAAAAAATTATAGAATTTGAAATGAAAAAACTCAAAAGTTATTTAAAACCAAACAAAGGATGATTTTAACTTTTCCCTTTGTTGAAGGGGTATGAAGAACAAAACTGTGGGGTATACTCTTTTTGACATAAAAACAATTGGGCCTTTACAATTAACCATGGTCCAGATTCAAAGTTGCAAAAACTAACCACGGTTACAAACACACCTAACCCAAACCCATTAACTTTCCCATAATATCTGAATTTTCTGATTCCTATAAATAATAAATAAACAACATTCATTCATAGCTTCTCTTTGTTGCTCCTCTCTCTTTCTCTCACCCACCCATTCTAGAGAGAGAAATACAAACCTTCTAGAGAGAGAAACACAACCTCACAAAAAGAAAAACCGCGTAATCACTTTCCACTTCTCGCTTTTCAATCGGTACAACCAGATTCGATCGGATTTTTTATTTTTTAATATTTCGTTCATTGATTCATGTGTTTATTTAGCTTTTTCAATGTTAATTTCGTGCATTGCTTGGTTTTAATGAATGTTCATTATTATTAGGGTTTTGTATTGTTTGATTGAATCTAGGGGGTTTGATTTTGAAATTAGGTTTGTGTTGCATGTGATGAATGATAATTATTACTTCTACTATAGATTTAGGTTTTCTGAGTGCAATTTTTGTTGCGTTTGGAAAAATAGCTTGTTTTTGTTGACGTAATTTGTATACGTTTGAACTCGTTGTTTGCTTAGATTTGCTAGTTTTTTTTTAAGGTATTTAGAGTAGTGTTTGATTTGAGTGATAGTGGATTTTAAGTTGTTATTATGAACTGATGAAATTAAATGTGTCAATTTGAGGATTAGGTTTTGCTAAACGTAGGTAATTTGGTAGTGGAATATATTACTCTTGTAGTATTGGTATGCTAGTGTTTCTTAATGGTGAAATGTGTTACTAACGGCCAAAAAAGCATTAGTTGTTTGTACATGTGGTAAACCAAACTTAAAAGAAAATCAGTTATAAAAAATAATGTTTATGAGAAGCTACTCAAAATTCAAAACAACTTCTCATTTTAAGCAAAATTTAGATTATTTTCTGGTTCTGATTTTTTTCAAAAGTTGTAAGGAACAAATGAAAACTCACAAAAGTGATTATTTGTTTTTAATAAAAGTGATTACTCTTTTAGAATAAGCTGTAATAAATGGACTCTTAATTAGCAGATTTTTATTTATTTTAGTTTATCACTGATTTTTAAGTTAGGTTATTGATGATTTGTTATATTGTTATTTTGTGGTGGTGATAGGATTGTGTTGTTAGTTTCTCTTGCTATGGCTGCTACAGCAACTGCTTCGGTGGGTCCACGGTATGCGCCAGCTGATCCGACACTTCCTAAACCATGGAAGGGTCTTGTGGATGGAAAGACCGGGTATCTTTACTTTTGGAATCCTGAGACTAATGTTACTCAGTATGAGAGGCCTTCGAGCACTGCTGCCCCACCTAAGTCTTCTGTCCAGGTTCAGCAATCGTCTCAAGGGCGTGCTCGCAGTCCTGATTTCAGTGATAGGTATGAGAGGAATGGAAATGGTGGGTCAAATGATGGTGGATCCCGGAGCAATCAGGTTTGTGGTCGATTATTTTGTGTTATATTTTATTAAATTTTATTGATATATTGTTATATGATATATGACATAGCATAAATCACATGAATAATTTTGGGATATGGGACACTGAATTGCCCTACTAAGGACTAACTGGTTTGTGTAAATTTCAAACAACTGCTTGTGTTAACGGTATCAATGACAGCATGATAAGAATTTTGTCTCTAATCTATTGAACTAAAAACATTAGGGTCAAAATGTATCGACCAATTTAAATCTTTATTTTTCCTGAAATGGATGCTTGAGAGTTTGGCACATTACATTTACCTCGGGAATGGATTATGAACACAATATTATGCTAGAAGAAAACTTATGGTGTTTAAAAATCAGCTGTACTTTAACCATATTTATATTCTGTTTAAATATCGCATTACAATTCTCTCATTTTTATTTTGTTCATATTTAAAAACCAGCTGTGTGTTTCTCTCAATTCTAATTTGTCTGAGGGACTTATTTTATTTGTTTTTCATTTTATATTAGAACTCCAAAGGTGGCAGTTTTAGTTCTCATAATGTTGCAAATGGGACACATGTTGCTGCAAATGTTGGTTCTATCAGAGGTCATGTGGCATCAGATACAGGACCTGCATTATCTCCAGAGGCTTATAGACGTCGTCATGAGATCACTGTTACTGTGAGTACATACACATATACATCATACATATATATATACATGTTGTTAGTATGGATTTAAATAACACCGAAATTATTTCATTACGTATTTTAAGAAGATATTGAAGAATGTGTCCATCAAAGTACTATTACTGCATTTGGGTTATGCTCCAATCACATGACTTGGCTGAGTTTTTATTCTTCGGATTTTTTTTAGGGAAATAATGTGCCTCCACCTGTTACATCATTTGGGTCTTCTGGCTTTCCATCTGAGATTCTTAAAGAGGTATCAGCTTCTATTCTCTTTTCTTCTTTCTCATCTATCTGCAATAGTGGCAGTTAGGAGGATACACTAGTTTCTGTAGGTATTTGATCTAAATGTTTCTTGTGCAAAACTATGATTCCTGAAGCTCTAATCTCTAAGTTTCAGACTCATGATAATATTTTGCCATTTTAACTTTTTGGTCGTAGGTGCGATGTTTGCTCCTGGGGTGGAGCTAATGTCGTACGGTGTGGTGCCCTCTTTCGTGGGGCTAGCATTTAGTTTGGACTTTGGAGCGCCCTTTATGGTGGACCATGTTTTTGGAAGGGCTTTCCGAATCATCCAAGTTCGTGGCTGGGACTGCTGTTGGTCATGATTCAGTCTGCCACTTGGTCCGTACGGAAAAAGAGGCCTCCTCATGTGCTTGCTTGCATCAGAAAGCATTGGTGGCTTGCATATGGGGGTTGACGCTTCTTTTCTTCCGGCATTAAACCTCATCTAAAATCCCAAAGAAAACCAATCTCCTGGATTTTCCTTTTTTTAGGTACAAAATGCTGGGTTCTCAGCCCCAACTCCAATTCAGGCACAATCCTGGCCCATTGCTCTTCAAAGTAAAGATATAGTTGCCATTGCTAAAACAGGTTCAGGGAAAACCTTGGGGTATTTACTTCCAGCATTTATTCACCTCAAGCGCACTAATAATAACTCCAAAATGGGCCCCACTGTATTGGTACTTTCACCAACAAGGGAATTGGCAACTCAGATTCAAGATGAAGCTGTGAAGTTTAGTAAAACATCAAGAATTTCCTGCACAGTAAGTATTGTTCTCATTTTTTTCATCTTGTTTTTGTATTGCTTTTCTGCATCAGTATGGACATCATGGAAAATTATTGTTGCACTCGTCACAAATTTGATATTTTAACACAAATATTGTTGTAAGCAACATTTCTTATTGGATTCCATGTTGCAATTGATTCCTTGAGTATTAACTGAGCTATAGCAAAACTGTAGCTTAGTTTCCTTCACTGAGCTTGGTATTAATTACTTATGTATTATTATCTTTTTACCAGTGTCTGTATGGAGGAGCACCAAAGGGTCCTCAATTGAGAGATCTTGACCGTGGAGTAGATATTGTGGTGGCCACTCCTGGTCGCTTGAATGATATTCTTGAGATGAGGAGAATCAGTCTTCATCAGATCTCTTACCTTGTGCTAGATGAGGCAGACAGAATGCTGGACATGGGTTTTGAACCTCAAATTAGGAAGATCGTGAATGAGGTGCCTGCTCGCAGGCAAACTCTCATGTTTACTGCAACATGGCCTAAGGAGGTTAAGAAAATTGCAGCTGATCTGCTGGTCAATCCTGTCCAGGTGAACATTGGCAATGTAGACGAGCTTGTTGCTAACAAGTCCATTACTCAGGTCTGATATTTACTACTGTTATATTTAGGTGCAACGCCACTTTAACTTGTATCGTTGACAGCCCTCTACTTTCTTCGATGCCATTTTTTCCCTAGTGTACCGGTGTCGGGGGATTTTATTAACAGTGTGTTTAATTTGTGTTTTAATGTTACTATAACAGCATATTGAAGTTTTGCCACATATGGAGAAACAGCGACGGGTGGAAAATATTTTGCGGTCACAGGATCAAGGATCAAAGATAATTATTTTTTGTTCTACCAAGAAAATGTGTGATCACCTTGCCCGTAATCTTTCACGCCAGTTTGGAGCTGCTGCTATTCATGGGGATAAATCCCAGGGTGAAAGGGATCACGTGTTGAATCAGTTTCGATCTGGGAAGACTCCTGTGCTTGTAGCCACAGATGTTGCAGCTCGAGGACTTGACATCAAAGACATTAGGTTGCTAACCATTTATTTATCTTCTATTATTATATCTTGTGTTTTTTATTCTTTTGATGCCAATATGTTAATGAGGGAGTTAGTAAACTGTACACGTTGAAGGCGAACGTTTTCTCTTTGATTATTTTAAATGACTGGAATCTTTATCTTGGAATAGAGACCATTGTATTTGGAAATGACCATAAATTTTTGCAGAGTGGTTGTCAACTACGACTTCCCTACAGGAGTGGAGGATTATGTTCATAGGATTGGAAGGACTGGGAGGGCTGGAGCCACTGGTATAGCTTACACCTTCTTCGGAGACCAGGATGCTAAACATGCTTCAGATCTTATCAAACTCTTGGAGGGTGCAAACCAGCGTGTCCCTCCAGAACTTCGTGAGATGTCATCCAGGGGTGGTGGGTTTGGCAGATCCAGACGATATGGTTCTGGTGGTCGTGGTGACTCTGGATTCGGTGCGAGGAGTTATGACTCTGGTGGGTATGGTGGAAGAGGTGGATTTGGGACTGCTGCTTCTGGCAGAGGCGGAGGCCGTGGCTTTGACTATGACTCACAGAGGTTAGTTTAAATATTTGTTATTTATATTTTCCTTTTTTTTACTGAAAGATATTGCCAAGTTCTAACATACCCAAGGATTTGGATTTTTGGAAAAGGTTTCTTCTGCATGTTTTTATAGTCACAATTATGTATTGTCCTGTGGCATAGGAACGAACGAGATCGAAGCCCTGACAGGGGATCTAGCTGGAGTGATCGCTTCAAAAACGTCAATTGTGAACGCAGCCGTAGTCATAGTCCTGTCAAAGCTGCACCATCACAAAACACCCAGGTCAGCTTTCACAAAGCAATGATGGAACGAAGTGCAGGGGGTAGTGATCGCAACAAGAGCTTTAACCGGGAGAGAAGCCGCAGTCCCAGTCCTTACAAGGAGAAAAGAAGATCGCCGTCCTCCCCCGGCGGCGGTAGGTCTAACAATAGTCCTCAGAAAGGGTGGGGAGGATCTTCAGTTGATGGAAGAAATGGCGGTTCTCATGCTTACAATGGAGAAATGGAGGAAGGGATGATTCCTGATGAAGAAGGAATGATAGGTCACGATGCCTCTATATATCAAAGCGTGGATTAGAATTTTGGCTATCCCTGCTTTTACCGAATGTTGAAGGTTATTTTGGTCCAGTTTCCCTAGTTTAAAGGGCATTGCTTTTTGGACACGTGCAAAGATAGGACCGGGCAGTGAAATTCATGGAAAATGTATATTCATGGAAAATGACATAGGTGAAGAAGAACCTAGTAACGAATATGTTGTAATGGTTTTATGATATTTTGGTAAAAGTTTAGTTTATAACCAGGTTAATTGTTCTACACATACAGACTAGAAATTGTTTAAGCTACTATAAAATGTTGCATTCAGCAATGGCAACATAATTTTTGTTAAAGAAAACAGCGAACAAATGTGACGTTCTTATTATTTTGATTGACAACATATCAGTGTTGCCTGTGTCTGTAATATGCATTATATGGTGTTGAATTTTTTTATTTTTAATTTATTAAAGAAATCTATCATTATGTAAACAAGTAAAAGTTGGGTGAAGCGAGAGAGATGCATGAAGTTCATATGGCTTGGCAAGAAGATGATGATGCTCAACCTTAGCAACTAAATTAAATTATAGTATATGTGAAGTTTTATTATGATAACTATCACTATAACTAATTTTTAATATTGAATATATTTTGAAATACTTTCAAGCTTTATAATTCAATTAAATTAAGTTTATTCAAAAAGAAATTCAATGAAAATAAGGAGTGCAAGCATGGATCAATACTTATTTAGGCACATTTCTAATGCTCTCTCCTGTTGTTTTGGAAAGCATGTATTCCCAGGGGGTGTCTTTTACAACTTTTAAGTCTTTTAGATTTATTCTTGCAAATAACTTTTCATAGAATACAAGAATAGGAGTTCTATTCCTAGTTACTTTTAAAAAGATGTTTGTAAGGGTCTAATTCAATTGTTAACGCTAAAGTTGAATATTTTTGTGGAGATTTAAGTTTTAATTCGAGATCTCGAGTTTGTATATGTGAGTTTATTGATAGTTATAAGAATAAGGTTTATTATGATTATGAGTACTTACACGTGTTAAGATAGAGTCCATGACATTAGATTTCTCACTTTAAAACTCTCAAAATTCAAACACAAACAAAAGTAAAAAGGATAATAAATTAATATGCAATTAAAACTCATTATATAACATTCAATGAATATAATTATTTATTCTTCTTTTTCATCTACCATAGTCATCAATATCAACATTTTTAGAAAACGACTTTTACTTTTAATTAGAATCTTTTAAAATTATGATTGATTTTAAAAGGTTACACAAACACAATTATTAAAAAAATTAATTTTTTTAAAACATGTTTTGAGTTTATTTTTAAAATAATTTTTTTTATCAAATAATCCATAAATGAACTCTTAATTAGTTGATTTTTTTTCAAGTTAACCAGATATTATTATATGGAGTGATTTATTTTTTGACAGAATATCACCACACCATATGATTACATTAGATATTTCACATAACAAAAAGGAAGATTTGGTTAAATATAACATATATTTTTTCAGTCAAAAATAAAAATTTGATGTAGTATAAAAAAAGGAAATTTAATTGCAGTTTTTATTTCTTTATTATTATCGATTTACAAATTAATTCTTTTATTTTAAAATTCAACGGTTTTAATTTTTTATTTAAATTTTTTAACTAAAAAATCATAAAGAAAAAATCAAAATTGACTTTTAAAATAAGAACACCAATTTCATAAATTAAAAAAAAAATAGAAAACAAAAAATGCAGTTAATTTAAAAAAGTATAAAATTATTAAACCCTATATCACTCGACTTAGCTCTATAGAAGCGTAAACAACACTTGATTCATCTTTCCTGATTGGAAGCTAAAACAACATTACATTAATACGATACAATCATACAATACGAGAATTAAACCTTGTTTTGTTTCAATCACACAAAAAAGAAACTTGTTTTGTGTTGTGATTTTGTGACTCTTTTTGCTTTGAAAGTTACTACGTTGAAGAAGAACAATGGCGGGAATAGCAATACTTGCAGATCTATGGAGGAAAAACCATAATTCTGCATCACATGCTTTTCATTCTTCATCATCTTTTTCTGCTTCTTCTGCTGCTGCTGCAGTTGCTTCTTTTGCTGCAGGGACCACTTTTGCTTCAAGGGCTTTTTTTGGGTATGTTTTTATTTACCCTTTTTCTTTGCATATTAAAAATTTAATTTTGATAATGGTTTGGTGATGGGTTTTGGTTTTTATTTTAAAGGGTGTCTTAAAAAATATGTTTTTTTTATTTGATTTTGTGTTTGATGAATTGGGGGAGATGGGTGTGAACATATATGTTTTACTCTCTTTCTTTGCACGTGAAAGATTGGATTTTGATAATGTTTTGGTGAAGGGATTTTGTTCTTTCTAAAGGGTATAAAAATTACGTTTTCTAGTTTAGTTGATTTAATGTTTGATGATTTGGGGGAATTGGGTTGCTACTCGTTCAGAATTGAGTTTCTTTTTTTATTTTTATTTTTTTATAATGGGTTGTTTATTTTTGTAGGTCGCTAGTGGGATATGTGAATGTTGTTAGGGTGTGGTTTGATTTGGTTTAGTTTTTGAAATAGTTGAAAATACTGATATTTGAAGAATGGTGTTATGAATGTGTGATTGGATTGGGATTGCTATAATGTTGTTAGGGTTGCTTATTTGTAGTGCTTTATGTTATATGATTGTTTGCTAGGAAAAAGTGATTAGGAATATTATTGAAGTAGAAATTATGATCATGGGAGTTGTAGGGTTTTGCTTGGTTGGTATAATTGAATATATTATTACTTAACAATGTATGAAGCATTGATACAGATACATGTACATATACAAATACAGACATCAAACACGACACTAATAATAATTTAAGGAAAAAAATAGAAGTAATTGAATGTAACCACATGTCTCGATGTCGTATCAGTGTCGGACACCGATATGTGTCAAACACCTAATACCTCTTCAATCTGAAGTGTCAGTGCTATATAGTTAACAACCGATACTTTTGAAGGTTCTAGTTTTCTTACTTTAGTATGTTCAAAATTCAATAACATGGAATTTCACCCGTTACATGGTTTGCAGACCTAATGAATGATCGTTTTCCTCTTAAAACATGAATCTTTCCAAGTTGCATTGAGATTTATTTTCAAATAGGATAGACAATATTAATGGGACAAGATTGTGTAATATGTGAATGATTTGCAAGGAAAAACAAAAATTGAATAGACCATGATTCTTTGGTATATAGGAGAAAACAGAGATTTTGGTTATCTTGTTGGAGAACTTTTGGTGAAGAGAATGGTCTGAATTATGGCACATGACATTCATGTCACCAATTTTACTAAAATTTTAACTTCTCTAGAGCTTTTAAATCTTCAAGAGGGTTAATTTAAATTATGTATTTCTGCAACGTCATGAGTAAAAGATAAGGTTATAAAGTTGTTGCATATCAATTAAATCCTTTTTACACTATGGGTGCATATCAATTAAATCGTAAATTTATTTTATTCAGTCCAAAATAAATCATTGTGTTTCGGTCATATATGCCCTACTTTGGTTTTTGGTATGTATGCATTTAACAGTTTCGCCTCTTTAATTTCAGGTCACCAGTTGCATATAGTGATGCTGGGGCAGTATTATCCGACGATTATATTTCTAATATACAAAATTCTGCTGAAAGGATTTTCAATTATGATCCTCGAAGATTTAGTACGAAACAGTACAATGTTCAACTCAAACCTCTATTCTCTGCTTTCGAATTGAGGTCACTTGCAATGACTTCAATAAGGTCATTCCTGATGTTTTATTTGCCTCTTTTGGAGCCCCGTGCGGAAATGGAAGACGATGATGATTTTCTCGAGGAGAATCACGAACACAAAGTTGATCTGGTTGTTCCCTTCAAAAAGTCTGTCAAGCAAATCATACGTGAGGTGAGATTTTTTTCTTCTTATTCTTGTGTTAACTTTTAGTAAGGCTTCACTTGGCTCATTCATTCTATTCATATATGTTTCTAGTTGTGTTTAAAACTTGGTGAGTTAAATGTGTGCTGGATGTTATGACAGACAAGTGTTGTGACCACTAGAAGAATTTTAGAAAGAATTGCTGTCCATTATGTTTCACAGCGAATGGCGTGCAAACTTCTTAAAGGTATGTTCTCCAAAATCTGTTAACGGTTTTATCTATATTTTGGAGATTATATGCCCTTGCATAATGGATACACTTAGGACTGTTAAAAAATCTAAAAACTGAACCGTGCCGCCAACCCAAACCAAACAGCACCGAAAAAACAAAATTGTGATGAACAGTTCACGAATTCAACCAGGTCAATTTGGTTCGTGAACTATCAGTCATAATTGATTTTCTCGGTGCTGTCCAGTTTGGTTTAGCAGTTAGGTTTTTTGACTTTTTAAAGTAGTCTTAATATTCGGTTTGGTTCGGATTTTGGTTTTCTTCCACAGTTCTAATATCAATTAGTAATAGCTATTTGGTACAATTTGGTTCACACTTCACAGAATTAGTTCGGTTCGAAAATGTATAGTTCAGTTATTTTTGTAAAAGTAGTCCTACATACACCTAAAACAGTTCGTATTTACTTTCGCAGACTATTAAGAGATCTTACATGCACTCATTGTTTGCAATTTTTTTGAACAGATGTTCCAAGATCAGCTACTCGGAAGGCTGCGAGGAAAATGCCTACGTTCATTTACTTCACCAGTGTGAGCAGAACAACATTCAGAGGTCAAAGATTGCCATCAATCATCTTTACATTTTGAGATTACATTGGCATTTGACATTAACTATATTGTATTTCATTATGTACAGGACACATGCTTGGAGTTGCAGCATCATGGTTTGTCCAAGTAGGCATTGAATTGTATCGATTCTTTTCGTCCATGTTCAAGTCCAAGGACGAGGATAGCGATGTAGATACAGCCGAGCAAGCTCGACTTCTTGGACAGAAGATTACCATCACTTCAATAAGGTGTAGTTCCTCTTTAATTTTTGCCTCCATAGGCGCAGGCATCGGTGCTACCCTTTTCCGTCCTTCACTCGGCCAATGGATTGGTAAGATTGTTGTAAACAACACATGCCGAAAATTAAAATATTGTTGAGGTTTAAACATACTTTAACCCATGCAATTATACTATTTTTCTTCTTTTAGTCTCTGCATTTGGTCGTTTTATTCTAGTCCTTGAAATATTTATGTTAAAATTGATTTTTGTAATATGTATAACATTTTATTTTAGTCCTTACAATATCAATTACATAAGGACTAAGGACTAAAAAAAATATTACAGGACCAATTCTAATATAACAAATTTTGTAGGGACTAAAACAAAACAACAAAGATCAAAACATAAAAGGAAAAAAAAAGTTAATATTTGCAGGATAAAAAACATATTTAAGCCTTGATGTTAATTGCTTCAATCTTTGTGCTTGAATTGTGTCAACCATGTTTTTTGTTTTCTTTTTTCAGGATGTGCTGCTGGTGATTTGGCTGGTCCAATCATTGTTGCATTTTGTGCAGACAAAGTATTTCAAGTGAAACTTTAGTGCTAATTATTTTTCTGACTTATTATTTTTTTACCGGCCTCAAATGGTGTATCTTCAAAATTTTGCTGGTTTTTATATGTCATTATCTTAATGAGCTACTAACTTAAATTTGGTTTACTTTTGAGCTGAAAGAATTGTAACATTCTTCTTATTATATGGTGAATTTGTTACTTTTTCAATTAATAATTCTAATGATTTAGTCTCTAAGCTGCTATTATGTTGCATAATTTATTGGTAGTTTATTACATTGTTGTTTAGTTCTTCTACCACTTTTTTCCTTTTCCCAAATTTAGCCAACTCATTTTTCAAGAATATGACTTTGCTGAAAAGGGTTTTATTAAGTACTTGTAGAATCAACTTTAGTGGGCTTGAAATTATTTCATAATTGTAATACTTGAATAGAAAAAATAATCTACTAATATGAGAGAATTTCAGAAACTAATATGAGAGAATTTCACAAAAGGTTATTTCAGGGCCAATTATAAGAATATATGATTCAAAATAGTATATTGCTTTCAGGTTAATAAAATTATTAATCAAGAATATATTAATAAAATTATTATTCAATATTAGCATATAAAAACCACATCTTCAAAAAATGGAGCTATTTACCAAATGTGGCACACAATGTTAGTACCCTTTTACATTATGCACTATTATTATTTATTAGTGCATAGTAATTAGGAAAGTTGTATTTAGTATATGTTTGATATCATAGTGATGCTGTAATTTTTTAAAACTTTAAAGTTTAGAATGATTTTGCCAAACCATCGTTAATCCAAACATGCACTTTATAAGTGACCGATAACATCAATTGCGTAAAAAAATTGAGATTTTGCATGGAGAAGCAAATATTCTATACAAGAAATACCACACTTAAAAGGACATTCCTTGGTATCTTTTGATATCTTATACCTATACTAGTCTTCTAAGTAATTAGTTACCAACATTCCAAAAAAAATGAATGGTTAAGTTATTTTATTTTTGTAGTATTTACTTTTCCCTCTATCTCTCTTTTCCTTTCTCCTTTGAAAGAGTTAATTATGATGCCTTTGTTTTTGGCATTGGCTTCATCCTCTTTGCCCTTGAATACAAGAAAACACCAATAAGCGCAACAGCAGTTCCTGCACCCAAATTAGAACCACAAAACAAAATGAATAACTAAGGGTATGTATGTTTTCTTTCTAAAAATATTTTCAGTTTTCATTTTTTAAGATATGTATGTTTAGGGATAATGCATTTTTAGAAACAACAAAAAACAATGTTTTGTCATTTTCAAAATTTCGAAAAATGCTATTGTAAAAGAAAATAGTGAGAAATATTGAATCTATATTTTCTTATGTTTGAAGCAATTTTTGTGACATCAAATACACCAAACATTTGTAAGTACTTGGGAACATATGGACCATGAGAGACTTACCAAGTGCATTAATGGGTGAGACAGGAGTTTGGAAGAAGATAACCGAAGAGACGATGACAACGACACGCTTTACACAATTTCCAACCGAGTGTGTCACAGGTGACACCTTCTCTAATATCCCATAAGAAATCTGCCACCAAAAACGTTATTTGTCGATTCACAAAAATCAAAGACTATTTTTTACTAATGCTTGCTTACGGTTACTGAGCTAATGTGGATAATGCAATGCAGCCTAAATCATGGTAGCTTTGTGGCTGTGGAGACAAAATCTTTTTGTCGCAGCCCAAATTGCAATTTCTGACCTTTTTTTAAAAAACTTTGGCCAGTACTTACAAAAATATGTTTTTGTTTTCGAGTTAACGGTTAAAATGGAATTTGGATCTCTTGTGAGGTTATTAAACCAATAAAATCATACAGGTAATTACCATATTAATACCATACTATCAAATCAACCACAATAAAATAAATCATGATCAAGTATAAACATATACCAATCATAAGTTTCCATAAACTCTCCAAAGCAGTCTCTGAAGTGTTTATAGCAGTAGATAAACTCAAATACATAAATCCAAACAAGTCCAAAATCAAAGTAAGAAAATTGATTTTATTTTATTTTTTGAAAAATAAAACTTTATTGACTAAGCTAATAAAAGAAAAACAATATTTGAAAAGCCTCACCTGCTGGTATGCATGGAAGCAGAATGCAGCCAGAACTGATCTTACACATAGCTCTCTAACATTCAATCCCTGGCTTGCCTAAATAGGAAGTAACATAAATATCTTAGGAGATTTTTTCTCTTCCTCAATTACTTAAATAAAAGATAAATGGCACAGATAATATCATATAATATTTAAAATTGAATGAATAAATGTAAAGCTCATTTACTTACAGCAGATTGAAGGTATGATGGCGTAAACTTGACACCTTCCAATAATATAGCACATGGAACCAACAAGAAAAAGGAAATGATGGTTATAACTGAGTAGAGATTGATATTGTCCAAAGCTTCCTGAAAGAAACATGCTTCAAATGATAAGTCGTATTTATAACAGAATATTGTAAGAGTTTCACGTGCGTTCGGAATCACGATGAGTTTGACAAATCACGGTGGCACAATGATTTTATTGAAGCTCCAAAGTGTAGCTTATGCCAAAATCACAGTGACATGTTGTGATTCTGTCAATCCAAACATGCACTTGTGTTGTTACCTCTTCATTGGCCATTAGTTTTTTGCTCAAAACGTTACGTGATTGATTCGTAAGGTTAGACGCCATTGCAGTGCTGAATCCAATCCTGTTTTGAAACAGATCATGTCAAACTCTAGCAAGTAAAAAATTTCTATGCTTTCAATTTGACAGATTTCTTCTATATTTGTTTTTCAAAATAAAATTAACATAGGAAAAAATAATCATACATGATAGAACTATTCAATATTGTCCTTGAAGTTACTCTTGCATGTAAGAGATTGAGTTTGATGAATTACCAATTGAAAGAGACTTCAGTCATTGATGCCAATGCCACTCCCCCAACTATAGGAACAAGAGAAGAAACCACCCAAAAAGTTGGCATCTGTTCATTTAAGGATCAAAACTAAAAGTCAGAAAACCAAAACAATTAGAGATCTATCATTTTCCCATTATGAGTGGTATAGTAGGACTATAGGGTGTACTGTGTACATGCATTCTTGGTGTAGCACTGACACTTCAGATTAAAGGTCTACACTGACACTCATGATTACATACAATCACTTATATTTCTCAAACTATTATCGGTGTCAGTGTCGTGTTCAGTATTTGTGTTTGTGTCAATGCTTCATAATGGTGTTCAATGTCTCAAGGCACCAATAAGTATAATAACCGAGTCTTTTTCCACTAGATAGTGTGAGATATACAACCTA
This sequence comes from Cicer chorassanicum, assembly GCA_037974735.1. Taxonomy (NCBI): domain Eukaryota; kingdom Viridiplantae; phylum Streptophyta; class Magnoliopsida; order Fabales; family Fabaceae; genus Cicer; species Cicer chorassanicum. Next base: position 545,315 of record JBBPBP010009778.1, on the reverse strand, counting down.
CATGTACCAAACGACGCCATATATGTAACAAGGACATTAATTTCTTTTTTAGAAAAAAAGTGGAGAGTTCAATTGAACATTTACCTCACCAAGGAGAAGGGATGAAAGAACAACAGTGAAGAAAGGCTCCATAGCTTTGATGGTGTGAGTGAAAGACACAGCAACCTTTCCAAGACTAATGTTAGTCAAAAGGTTCCCTAATGTATGAGCCACAGCCAGTGGAAGAATTGCTTTAAACTGTCAAACACAAACAAATCAATCAATCAATCATCAATAAGCAATAATACACATACAAGCTTCAAATAATTGGACTAGTCAATTTTCATCAAAAATTAAAAATTACCTTTGAACTACTAATGTTTGGTCTAGGATGAAGATTCAAAGTCCATATCAAATTAATCACCAATGAAGCAAAGCCAAATTGAAATGCTGTAACTGTTGCTGGAAATGGATAGACTTTTAGAACCTAAATAATAAACAACCAATTCATTGCAATTGAGAACAACCAAAAGAAGATAAAAAAGAACAAAAACAAAAAAAAATGGAAAGATAGCCAAAATTCTTTTCATGTACTAATGCAATCCTATGTTTGAAAATTTCAAACTTTACCATAAAAAAATGTCCTTTTGATTTTAACCCTTTCATTGCAAGTCATCCCAATAACTTCAAAAATGGATACTTTTTTACTCAAAAACACACATAGATACAGACACCAGACACGACTATAGGCAACTTTAATAATGTACAAAACATAAGTGATCAAATATAACTACATGCGTCAATGTCATATCAAACACTGATACGTGTCAGAGACGAAACATGCCTTTGGTACTACATAGCTCCAGATGAAAGAACAAAAAACTTGTTTGTTGAAATCCAAAGACACCCTTTATTATTTTCATGTACTAATGAAATCCTATGTTTGAAATTTTCAAACTTTAACATTAAAAAATAATGTCCCTTTGACTTTAACCCTTTCCCTCCCCACCCCATAATCTAATTCATTGTATATCATCCCATTAACTGCCAAAATGGAAGCTTTTTGAGTCCAAATCTATAAAGTTCTCACAACACTCTGACACAGACACGAAACGTGACACTAACAATTTGACCGTCAATGTTAGTAATTACTATTGTTAATACTGTTGGATTTTGCTGAGTACACCTTTTATCACTCCACTCCGTAACTCACCCACCACAAGCCACTAAATCAACCTTATATCCCTTTATATAAAATGGCACATAAACACCGATAATTATTTACAAAAATCGAAGTAATTATATATAACCATAGGTGTTGTGTCCGACACCAAACATCTCTTCAATCTGATTGGTCGGTGCTAAATAGCTCAAAATGTTAAATAGATACAAACAAAAAGATAAAAATGAAAGTTAAAAAAAAAAAAAAAATGAACCTGTTTGTTGTAGATATTGAAGTAAATATTGAAGAGGTACCAAGTTGCAAACATGAAACCAAGTTGAAGAGACTGAACCAACCCAGAATGTTGTTGTGAAGGTTCATCACTTTGTCTTTCTGGAAGAGAAGCAGCAAGGACTCTAAAAGAATCAATTTTTGGAGTTGAAATGAGAAAAGGTGAACACTTTCTAACACTATGAAGCAAAGAAGAAGAAGAAGAACATGAAAGTCCATTGATTTTGAAGCTTAGTGGCGAAGAATGAGAGAATTGAAACTTAGAAAATTGTGAGGATGAAAGAGAATGTAAAACAGAGAGAGTATGCATTTTGAGGTTGCATGAAGTGATTATTCAAAACGTTGTTTTCTGTAATCTGATTCTGACAGGTTAAACTCAAAAGGGTAATAAATACTAAAAATATTGAAGAAAATAAATATTTTTTTTAAATAAGTCTTTGTTACAATTTACTAAAGCTTCACTGATTGTAGTATAATAGAAGGACTTAATTACATTAAATATATGAATTCAGAAATTTGATTACATATTTTTTCTTTCCCAATAATTAAAACCTTTTAAAAATTACAAAATTCATACACGAAAATCAAATTATCTAGTGACTTTTAAATAGGTCACTTAACAAAATTGATTGTAAGTTGGTCTTGGATTAATATATTTTTTTGGCATACCAATAATACATAGTTCAATTTTTTTTAATAGTATTATAGAGTCTTAAAAAATAATAGGCTAAATACCACTCGTAGTCTATTGACTTAATTTCAGTTAACAATTTAGTTATTTATTTATTTTTTTTCCCGATTTGGTCCTTTGTGTTTTTAAATATTTTCAACGTTACCCTTTAAGTGGGGTTCCGTTAAGAAAAACTTAATAAAAACACTTCTCCGTTTTCAGAAAAAGTTACCCTTCATGTTTTAGAAATATTTGAGAAAAATGTTCAAAGTTTGTTCTAAGTTTGGTAGTATGATTGATTCATTAAAACTGAAGCTACGAGTATTTAGACTCCATAGACATCATTTTAGATCAGTGTCAATCGTTCCCAGAGGTTTGATGAACATATGCAATGATCCAGCTGAGGGGTTTTTTAACTTTTTCTTAACGGAACGGGTAACGCTGAAATTATTTAAAAACATAAAGGACCAAATCGAAAAAAAAAAGATAAAAGACTAAATCATTAATCGAAATTAAGTTAAGGGACCACGAGTGGTATTTAGCCAAAATAATAAGAGAGAATAATTCACCTTGCATTATAGGGGTTGGAAACAAAAAAGTGTCCAAAATTAAGAAACATAATGAAATTCTAGGGGGAAAAAATCCAGATTTGATAAAAAAGGAAAAATAATAATAAAATCCAATTTTTGATGTTATTTATAAGTTTTTGATGTCATTTATAATTTAAATAATGATTTTTTTTAAGTGTTTCTTTTTATTTAGAGTTCCATATTTTAGATTAGAACATATTCTCGAAAATATTTTAATTTGGACTTGTGTGCATATTTTTTATATACATATAACCAACCATTCATCAATAATGTTGTAGAGGTGATTGGTTGAAAATTACTTTGGAGATAAAAGTGTAATGTCATTGTATTTTATTTTGGGTATGAGTTTAATATAGAACCTACCAATAAAAGGACGTGACTCGTGAGTGTTTCCTAGCTTCATTTTAATTTGGTAGGCCTTGCCTATAAGATAGTGTTGGAAACATAATGTGAAGGACAGTGACCTTACTTTGACATGATAAAAAATATGTGGACCTCTAATTTTGAACTTAATTTGAGTAATGAGCAAGTTTCTTAAGGTGTAATTACCAAAGGCAAAATCACTAAAAGTTAAAGTCTTTTTTTAAAAAAAATAAAATTTGTTACCAATTAGTAGTATTTTTTTTTTCAAAAATTTGAAGGGTTCACACACTAAGGCATCAATTCTACACAATCATATTTCTTCATCTGCATTTCAAATTCAGCTGATAATTATTGTTTAACTATTACAGTAGTGTTTCTCTAAACAACAAAAAACTATTACAGAAGTGTAAGAATGGGGAAGCCACCCAAAGAATAATTATCCAATTGATCAATATTAGGCCCCTCCCTCTATTTCAAGCTTTCTTAAGATTCTAGGGCCTAGGATTTCAACCCATGTCAATGGTCAAAAATTAGGCATCCATCAAATCATTGCTTAGCTTTTCCAAAAACAAATACAAAATAAAAACAGTATGTTAGACCATTGCAGCCTCTTGGAGCTTTCTCTGAAGATTACTCGCCACAGCATCAATAAATTCCTCGGTGTTCAAGTAAAATTCCCTCGATACCCTGCAGATAACCCAGATGTCAAAACAATTAGACATGCAATACTAAAATATTCAAATGAGTAAACATCGAGGGGAAGGAGAATTGCTTACTTTGGACCGTGAACCAGAATGGCGAGATCTTTGGTCATCTTTCCTGACTCCACTGTCTCAACACATGCAGCCTCCAACTTATGGGCAAAATCCTGTAGTTTTTCATTATTATCCAGCTTGGCTCTGGCACATAGTAACAAACTCATGTCAATAACAGGTTAAGAAAATAGGAGAAAAGGGAAGGAGGACAAATTTAAGGGAAAAAACTAGTTTATACCAGAAACATCAAGGCATGCTCTCTGGTAGATAATTAAAAATGTGTCCGATATGTGACCACAATTAAGCAGTCAAGCACATCTTAAAAATAGAGTCAACAGAAACTCGTTTTGTTTGATTCCTAATGGAGGTTGGCCAATTGGACCCATGGACCATTGTTATAATAATTGTTTTACTAGCTAACAGTTCGATCTTGACAAGAAGGAACCACTTTCATGAATATTCAAAAATCGAGAGTACAATTTATCCAATTATATCCATCTACATCAATCTTGACCAAGTTTGGAAGCAATATTGACTGCAAATGACAGGAAAAGTTCAAACAAACGTAAAAAGGCACTGGAATTTGCAATTTGAAACAAGCAACAAAGTACCTATGTTCTAGTCCTCGTGTCCATGCAAATATGGAAGCAATACTATTCGTACTGGTTTCTTGTCCCTTTTGATGAAACCGAAAATGCCGAGTTACAGTTCCATGAGCTGCCTCAGCTTCTAATGTCTTGCCATCAGAAGATAACTGCAAGTTTTTGTTGCAAATGTAACATGACATCCAATAACAAAAAATAGAGATAACGATATTGATGAAAAAAATACTGTAGTAAGAATCTAATACATACCAGCACAGAAGTCATGAGACCCAATGAGCCGAATCCTGCACACGAGAAAAAGGCTTCAAGAATTTTGACTTAAAAGATACCTTTCGGCATGTCAGAATTATTCATTACACAAAAGTTTCAGATGCTCTCTTTTGCATTTCACAAATACATTCAACTAACGAAAATGAAATTAACAACCACACCAGAACAAACACATTCACAGGGTTATTTGACTATATGAGTTCACAATACAACACATAAACACTTCAAGATTTAGCGCTGTTTGTCCAGGATAATTATCCCTTTGGACCAGGATATAATGCCTTTCTCTGTATTTGAAAAAAATTGACCACTTTCCATGGTTTGAGTCCAAGAACTGATCTAATTAGAAACGTTGGTGGGGAGAGGGGGTTACTGCTGACTGACATCATACTTCAGTATAAACGATGAGTTCTCTATATTACCTTGAGCAAGTAAATCACTTTGGACGTCACCATCATAATTCTTGCAAGCCCAAACATATCCACCTTCACTCTTGAGCGCATATGCCACCATGTCATCAATTAGTCTATGCTCGTACCTAAAGTCACTCAAGTGTGAACCATCAATGTGTATATGTAATAAACGCATCAACACAACTTGGGTCATAAACATCAAAACAAACCATATTGAGTGTTCTTCAAACTTTTGCTGCCACCTTTCTTCATACACCTCCTGAAATATGTCTTTAAATCTGTAATAATCTCAAACTGTAAATCATCTCCAATAGAAACAAATAAAAGGAAAGGCTGTCTGAATTAAATAGAAAATAAGGTGACCAATTGAAAATATGAACTAACATAGAGATATAGCAATCACCTGCCATCATATTTCTTGAGAATTGTGTTTTTGGTGCTCAAGTATAGTGGCCACTTCTTTGCAAATGCCAGTGACATGGATGATTCAGCAAATGCTCGAATAGACTGGCATATTCGGAAAATAAGTGTTTGAACACAATTAAAAAAAAAAGCAACAAAAGCAAGTTTTTAAACATTTAGTTGGCAATCACACTGAAAATATAAAATGAACAAACCTCATCAACATTATACATAGCAAGAGCTACACCAGGGCCTTTGAAATTATGAACATCAAGCTCCACTGGAGTGTCACCATCTTCTGGGACTGAATTAGAAATAGATAAAAGTTTGTAAACTACATATATGATGTTTAAGATGATAACTTGACCAAAAAAAATTTCAACTCCATCAGAAAGCGGGTCTTTGGAAAATGGCATACCAAATACCAGCTTAAGCTTTCCCGGTCCTGTGATTATTGTATCAGTGGCACGATACTGATCACCAAAAGCATGTCTGCCAATACAAATGGGTTTTTTCCATCCTGTAAACTCAAAAATAAGTTCCAAATGGTGCTCTGCAGTATTTCAACTCCATTAAGAATCAAACTACAGTTAAGACATTACCAGGAATAATTCTGGGTATATTGCGGCATATTATGGGCTCACGAAATACAGTACCTAGAAGGAAAGGAAAAATATCATAAAGAAAAACTAGAAGCCATGCTATCACGAAATTTTGTTTAAGATAGGAATATGCTCTAAAACCATGAGTGGGAACTGACATTGGCACACAAGAAAGACAATGGCTAACAACACTAATTTTGATGCCAGCATTCAATAATATGTGATATTACAAACCATTTAAAATATTCCTTATTGTGCCATTGGGGCTTCTCCACATAGACTTCAGTCCAAATTCTTTGACTCGGGTCTCATCTGAAAATTCAAAATAGAGTTCAGATATTATTATTTTGTAAAAAAATCATAAGCGAATCATGATCATGGACTAGGGCCCACTTGCCATGAACTATGTAAGATGGTTTATAATATGAACTAATTTTGTATGTATGGCAGAAGGTCAAATGATTCATAATACAGAACATTTCGCCTATTTAAAGCCCAATACAACTCACCAGGCGTTATGGTTGCACATTTCACAGCAACATTGTACCTGAAGCAAATAGAAGTTTCAATGAATAAATTGGAATGTAGTTCAAATTTATTTATAAAACAGAAAGAGGGAATTACGGCGGGAGGGGGGGAGGATAAGAAACCCTTCAAAGTAAAAATAAAATAAAAATAAAAAATGCATTAGATGAAAGCAAGGTTAAATATGCAAGTTGTCCTCTACAACTAAATGTACGAACGGATTACACGAAACAATCACTGCCACATTTTTTTGGTTCCATCCTTTTGGTAAATGGTAAAAGAAAACCATTAAAACTAACCAACAAAATGCAGTTAAAGTAGAAGGACAAGCACACAGCTTATCAAGGACCCTAAACAAACCATCCGAAAATATATACAACATCAATGATCCTGAAGGAAAATCCAATAAGACATAAAACCCTAACAGCTTCCCTAGCCAGCAGTTGCTTTATGTCTCAGACAACTTTGGTGAAACTAAATAAATAGCATTACTTGGCTATCAATTCTCTCCATATATTCAGAAACTCTATACACTTGCATTATTTATACAATTTCTAATTAACAGGCACAGCTACACCTTCCAATCTAAGATTCTCAGCAACAACAATAATCCCTAATAGTAAATAAAATGAATTAAAGTGTTAATGGGATATGTTAACCCTGCTTGGATGTTTCCATTCATCTAAAATTCACTTACTTGAGAGTGGCTTCAGCACTTTCGACAGTAACTCTGTCATCTGTAGCATCGCGATTCTCAATCCCCAAATCAAAATACTTTATGTTCAAATCCAAGTAAGGAAATATAAGCTGCACTCACATTAAAAAAAATAATAATAATTAAAAAACAAAACACTCGTTAATGCCAAAAGCATATTGCAAATAGCCTATGTAACACCCATAAACGACACTAATGTATAAAATTACATTCAATCACTTCCATTTTCTTAAAGTTATTATCGGTATATCTATGTGTCAAGTATGAGAGTTGTTCTATGTAACACCGAGGCTTCACAACAATGACACGTGTGAGTATTTGATACCGACACAAGTGGTTATGTTCAAACACTTTAATTTTATTAAATTATTACTAGTGTGAGAATAAAAAGAATGAATGAATTATCATACTTTATCCTTGATCATCTTCCAAATAATCCTGGTCATTTCGTCACCTAATTAAGAAGCAAAATAATGTTAATAAAAATGGTGATGAAGTAGTGAAATGTGATGAGAGAGAGAGAGGTTACCGTCCATTTCGACGATGGGATTGATGACGTGGATAGGACGAGTGGCGAAGCATCGAAGGGAGATTCGATTGTTGGAGAAGGAAATTGAAGATGATGGAGTTGAAGAAGGGAAGAGAAAGTTAGGGTTTCTGAGAGAAGAAATTGAAGAAGAAGTAGAAGAGAACATGGTGGTAGTAGAACTCAATCGAAACATTGCTCTCAGCATAATAACTTGTTCAAATTTTCTTATTCGTTTCTCTTTCGGTGGGGTTTTGACTTCACTCAACCCTGCCTTCTTTTTTCTCGCTATATCAGACTGCCTAGTGTGTGTGTGTGTTTTTTTTTTTAATTAATTTAAATCAATTCCACACGTGCAATAAATTTATTACTTGTAATGTCTGATTACCAAAATATAACTATGAGTGTCTATTTTTGTATTAAAAATATATTATTGTTTTTTTAAAAAAAAAATACAATTGAATATTTTTATTTTTGTTTTCAGAAAATACAAAAAAGCTAAACCCTAAACCCTGGTGAAGAATAACATGTTAGTTGAGTAAGTAGCTTCAGTGCAGATTTTTCTGCTCAACCATTTCCGTTGAACGTTAACCACTAATTACAATGTCCATCGCATTGCGAATGAGAAGTGCAAAACCACTTCTCCGCACTTTACGGCACCACCTCGGTTTCCGCCGCACCATTTCCACCACCGACGGCGGTTCGGCAACGAAGTTTCTGGAAACTTTCAATGAAGAATTCGAAATTGGAAACCGCATCATCACTCTCGAAACCGGTAAAATCGCTCGCTTCGCAAACGGCGCTGTCGTTTTGTCAATGGAAAATACGAAAGTCCTTTCTACTGTTACTTCCTCTAAAGGCGATACTGCTAAAGCTGATTTCTTACCTTTAACCGTAACTTCCTCACTCTCTCTCTCTCATTCACTCACTTAATCGCAATTGCAATCATTTCTGGTTCAATTAGGTTTCACAGAGATATACACATTTATAGTTATAGTTATATGAATTTAACTGTGAAATGCCGTTATAAGTAGCAGCTTCAAGCTTTTGGGACGCGTAATTGCAATAGTTTCTGGTTGAATTAGGTTGAATACACACATTTGTAGTTAGTTATATGAATGTAACAGTAAAATTCCATTATTTCTAGCTCGAAGCTTTCTCAACACGAAATTGCAATTATCTCTGGTTGAATTAAGTTGAATACACACATTTACACTTACATATGAATGTAACTTTAAAATGGCATTATTTCTAGCTCGAAGCTTTCTCAACACGAATTTGCAATGATTTGTGGTTGAATTAGGTTTCATACACACATTAACAGTTATATGAATGTAAGTGTAAAATGCTGATATTTCTAGCTTGAAGCTTACTCAAAATGAAATTGCAATCATTTTTGGTTGAATAAGGTTGCACACACATTTACAGTTATATAAATGTAACAGGAAAATGCTGTTTTTTCTAGCTTGAAGTTTTCTCAACATGCAACTGAAATCATTTCTGGTTGAGTTAGGTTGAATACTTGAATTAGGTTCCACACACACAGTTATTAGTAGCTTTAAGCTTTCTCATCAGGCAATGATTTTTGGTTAATAGGCTCCGCAACATACACATACACACACAATTACAGTTATATGAATGTTTCTGTAAAATGCTGTTATAAGTAGCTTGAAGCTTCTCAACACACAATTGCAGTCATTTCTGGCTGAATTAGGTTTCACAACACGTTTACACTTATAGTTATAGTTATATGAATGTAACTGTAAAATGCTGTTATTTCTATCTTGAAGTTTTTCAACACTCAATTGCAATTATTTTTGGTTGAATTAGGTTGATTATCAAGAGAAGCAATTTGCGCAAGGCATGATTCCATCAACGTACATGAGGAGGGAAGGTGCTCCTAAGGAACGCGAACTTTTGTGTGCTCGAATCATTGATCGTCCTATTCGACCTCTGTTTCCACCTGGATTTTATCATGAAGTTCAGGTACTAAGCTAAACTGTTATTTATTTGTTTGCTTTGTTGATTTGTGATTGACTTGTTGATTTATTAGGTGATGGCTAGTGTTCTTTCCTCAGATGGAAAACAAGATCCGGATGTGTTGGCGGCTAATGCGACGTCTGCTGCGCTTATGTTGTCGGATATTCCTTGGGGTGGCCCCATAGGAATGGTTCGGATCGGTAGGATTTGCGGGCAGTTTGTGGTGAATCCTACCATGGATGAGGTAATTTTCAACATAATTTGATCTGGCTTGGAACTTGGGGACTATCTTTTGTTGAGTCAGTTTCATTGATTCGTCCAATATCCTTTAGATGCTTAGGGGACATCTGGACGAACTTTTATAGAATATCCTTTCAGTGATAATCTTGTTCTTTTGCCTTCGAGTCTGATAATTGATATTTTATTGAAATTGATTTTATTTTGAAGTCTAAATTTTTGTTTGTCGGAAGTTGGTTTTTACCATAGTTTGGTACTTTAGTAATATGTTTTTTTTTTTTTCTGAAAGGCAGTAGGCCATGACTTTGTTGATAAATATCTTGGTTGGTTGAATAACATTCTTCTCCATTCTCTTATTGCTTTACATTGTGGCATTGCAGCTCAGCTTAAGTGATCTCAACTTGATATATGCCTGTACAAAGGACAAAACTTTGATGATTGATGTACAAGCTCGTGAGATATCTGAGAAAGATTTGCAAGCTGGGTTAAGACTGGCTCATCCGGAGGTGACTTTTATTTATTTATTTATTCATATATTTATTTTCTTTCTTATCTGACTCTTTTCATTATTTTTTTTCGAAAGAACTCTTTTCATAATTGAATGCTATTTAGATGAATTAATCTGATTGTTCAGGCAGTGAAGTATATTGAACCTCAAATTAGACTTGCTGCTAAAGCTGGTAAGTCTAAGAAAAAATACAGATTGTCTATGCTCTCTGACAAAACCCTGGAAAAAGTCACTAATTTGGCAGAAGCACCTATTAAAGCTGTTTTTACTGATCCTACTTATGGAAAGGTGTTCTTATTCTCTTTCTCTTTTTCCATCACTTTTAATGCATAGATAATTTACTCCCTCATTATATTAATCGACCTTTTGTTATAATTATTTCTAGTTTGAACGCGGAGAAGCATTAGACAATATTACACAAGATGTAAAGAAAGTACTTGAAGAAGAAGGCGATGAAGAAAGCATAAAGGTTTTGTCAAAGACAGTAGATACAGTGAGGAAGAAGGTGTGTAACATTCTGATTTGTAAATTAGAAATTGAGAGATGATTGCTATTATTTTTTTCCATAAAAATAATATACTCCTAGATTATTCACTCTTAAAGTTATGCCATTTCATGTGAAACCTCAGCTGGTATTAATCACATTCTGTCCATAGTTACTAGAGTACATATTCCACAATAAAGACTGATACTTTGACATAAAGTGAGAAGAAGATAATTGAGAGAATTTGAGATAATCAGAAATTGTAGTTTTTTATTAATATGTGTATTTGTGTATTCTAACCACATAGAATTGTTCTGTTTATTTATAAAAAAATAAATTGTTCTGTTCTAGTGCATCTGCAACACAATTATATGATAAATTGTTCTGTTCTAACCACATATCTCCTCAGTCAAAAAAAAAAATTGCATATCTCCCTGTCACGTTGATTTTGGATGTACTTATTGAACATTGGTTTTCATTTTCATATAATTTAGGTGGTCCGTAAAAGAATTATTGCAGAAGGATCCAGAGTTGATGGAAGACAGTTAGATGAAGTAAGGCCCTTGTATTGTGAAGCTGGATATGTTCCCATGTTGCATGGATCTGCAATTTTTTCCCGTGGAGAAACACAGGTAAAATATGTATTATGTTTTTCTCCTATGGGTTGCTGAAGTTAAATAATTGTAATGACGTGAAACAATCATTTTTTTCAAGTGATTTTAGTTTTATCTGAGGTGATATGTATCGATGTCATGAACAGGTCCTATGTACAGTAACACTTGGAGCACCTACAGATGCTCAACACTTGGACTCTTTAGTTGGTCCTCTGTTAAAGCGGTTTATGCTTCACTATAGTTTTCCACCCTTCTGCATAAATGAAGTTGGTAAACATGGTGGTCTAAACAGGCGTGAAGTTGGTCATGGTAAATAAGTAACGTGCTCAGACTATGTATCACATTTTTTTCATATATTATTTGTATATTGTCTATACGTTTTGGTTTGTGGAGATGAGAATATTATGTTGGTTTAGTAGTCACACAAAACACGATAGAATTAGGAACAAAATAAATAGAGAGAAAGCTGAGATAGCTCCCATTGTGGGAAAAATGGCAGTTTCATTTTAAGTGGGTTGGAGATTTTGTGGAGAAGACACGTAGAAACACCAGTAAGGAGGGTAGTGTGGATGGAAGATGGTGAAATAGTTAGAGGTACATAAAGATCAAAGAAACTTATAGGCCAAACCATAAAGTGAAATCTAGAATTAAATGGGAGTAAGGAGGGTAGAGTAGATGGAGGATAGACAACTAGTTAGAGGTACATTAAAATCAAAGAAAATTATAGGCCAAACCATCATGAGAAATCTAGAATTAAATGGTCTCCCTTTGGATAGAGTAATGCCAATACTCTTTGACACACTCTTCAACACATTCATTGTGATTGGTCCATTTCTTAAAATATCAGTATAGATATGGGAATGCTATAGCATGACACTCCTTTTGACATTCTTCAACATATCCTAAAGTTTGTTTCATTTTTTTAACTGTCAATTCACTTTTTCAATAGCTATCAAAATTTGAAGACAAATTTGTTGACTTTTTGAAAATTGGACCAATCACAAGAACTGTGTTGAAGAGCATGTCAAACAGAATATGTTGTTCAAATTTCTCTGTAGATATGATAAAATAGTACAACCTTTATTGATCTATGTAACCAAACCCACCTAGTGGGAAAATAATTTAGTTGTTTACGTTGTTGTTGTCATATATTTTGGGATATGTTACAATCATCTCCCGTGTTTGCTAAAATAATGTAGTTGTTTACGTTATTGTTTTACTTTGTAGGAACACTTGCTGAAAAAGCACTTCTTGCTGTTTTGCCTCCTGAAGATAGTTTTCCATATACTGTTCGTATCAACTCAGAAGTTATGGCTTCAGATGGTTCAACATCAATGGCAACTGTATGTGGAGGTATTACTTTAACTCGTAGTAGTAGCATGTTTTATGATCTTAATTCACAATTAAGCTTTTGGTCGATTGAATATTTTTCTTGCTGATGAAGTTTTAATTGATAGAAGTTGATGTGGTATTTGTTCTTAATAAAAATCAAAACACAAGTGTAACGAAAGTTGTAACCTGTAAAAGCAGAAAAAAAAGAATGGCACGGCACTTTATGTAATCTGACCAGCAACACATTACAGGCCTAGTCTATGTACAAAATAAAGAGAAAATTTACTATAATCTTTCTGTTTGTAGGTAGTATGGCTTTGATGGATGCCGGCATTCCAGTAAGAGAACATGTTGCTGGTGTTTCTGTGGGTCTTGTTACTGAACTTGATCCATCCACAGGCGAAATAATGGACTATCGTATACTGACTGATATTTTGGTATTTTTCTGAACTTATTGAGTTATATGTCATGTGCATTTACTATGTCTGTTTGATTAACATCCAATTATAATTGTTACCGTCTAATTATCAACCACTTACACTTGATTCATTACCTGAGTGTCTCATGATGTTTTGTAATAAATGTTATATATAACTTTGAAGTGGATCGATGTTAACAACGATGTTGAAAAAACTGATTTATTTTGTTTGAATATTAATTGAGAATATAATTTGATATAGATGTGGGGATACTCTAGTTTCCTACTTGAGCATCTAATTTTTTTTATCGATTGCCTAGCAGATAGATAGCTATCAAACAAAAAAGGGATTATTGATTTCATGCAAAAGTATTAAATTTTAATTTTTCTAAGGGCTTGGAAGACCATTTGGGTGACATAGACTTCAAGATTGCTGGAACTCGAAAAGGAGTTACTGCTATTCAGTTGGATATGAAACCAGCTGGAATTCCTCTAGATATAATATGTGAATGTTTAGAACCTGCACACAAAGCCCGTCAACAAATTATTGATCAAATGGAACGGGAAATTAATGCACCTCGTACCAAGGGTGGAAGTACTTCTCCACGACTAGGTTTAGATCTTTAACTTCCTTTACTCCTTTTATTTATTTGATTAGGTTTTCAGTTAGGTCCTTGACATTTTAGGATACCCTAATGTTTAAGATTTATTGTTGATGATGCAGTCACCTTAAAGTACAGCAATGATGCTATTCGTCGCTTAATTGGGCCAATGGGTGCTGCAAAGAGAAAAATGGAATTGGAAACAGGTAATTTTTTCACTTTGAAGTGCTTAAAAAGCGTTTTAACAATTTGTTTTTTGTGTGTGGATCGCTTTTTTCTTTTTATTCTACTGTTGTAGTTTTTTGCTCTAGTACTATGGTTGATCTTTCCCAGGTTTGTAAAGGGGGTAAAAGTGAAATGTGGTTTGTAAAGAGGGTTAATTTCAATTAATAATGTAAGATGGTAAAAGTGATATGTGGTTTGTAAAGGGGGTTAGTTCAACAGGTTTAGCATCAAAATACTCTGCTTGAAAGTCAAAAGGCCTAGCTTTGATTCTTATTACCAACAATTCTCTTGGTAAAAGATATTTAAATATAATACAGAGCTCTTACTAAGGCTTTGGCCTTGGAATAGGGTGGCCTCCTATCTAAATTTTTTCTCAAAAAAGACAAAGGTTCCTTTAGTATTTCCTCATACATCACTTATAAATGATTACTTTTTAATTTTCTTAAGTAATCATTAATTTATTTTAACTATTTGATATTCCACCTTCCTCTGCTTTGTAAGTTGTATTCTGAAGATATGAAGTTCTCTTGAATATCTTCTGTTTCTTGATACAATTTTCGAGGAAGAAGGGTCATTTGTGCACATTGTTTGACATGCTAGTTTTGATCCTCCTTGATCTTGTTTTGAAAGTTTTGCAATTTATTGCCATGTTTATATCTAGATCCTGTTAATTAAAGATATATATTAAAATGTTGTCCTTTTTTGGCATCTAAACATGAACAGTGTTTTTGCATGCTTCAGCATATATATTTTGGAGAACAGAAGAAAATTATAGTTTTTCCAGCTGAACATATTATTTCCTACATTCAGGTGCACGGATATCTGTAGATGATGGAACACTTACAATAGTTGCAAAGAATCAATCTGTAATGGATAAAATACTAGAAAAGGTTGTTCTTCCATTTTGTTGAATTATTAATTTTTTATATGATCATGCTTTTTTTTATTATTTAAATTGCATTCTTGCAGTCCTAAGTGAGACAAATGTCTCAGTCCTATGTCAGGAATCAATGTGATGATAATATCATGTGGTAATGTTTTCCTTACAGATTGCTCTTGTTAACTACTTTGTTATTTCCCTATACATTCAGGTTGATTTTATAGTTGGCCGTGAAATTGAAGTTGGAGGTATCTACAAAGGCGTTGTTTCCAATATAAAAGAATATGGAGCTTTTGTCGAATTTAATGGTGGCCAGCAGGGCCTTCTCCACATTTCTGAGTTGTCACATGAACCAGTATGTATGACTTACTATATTTTAATTTCTTATTATTAATAGCCATATATGTTGTGTCTGTTTTGCTATCAACATCATAAACTCTTTTATATAATGATTTATTTTAAAAACTCTGCATCCTTTCCTTAGGTTTCCCGAGTTTCAGATGTAGTCTCTATTGGCCAGCAGCTTTCTTTGATGTGCATTGGCCAAGATGTTCATGGTAACATTAAATTATCCCTTAAAGCAACTTTGCTTGGTCCTGGAGGATCAGAGACTAATCATATAGCTGAAGGATCTTCCGCATCTGCAAAAGAAACTGCCGACATTTGGGCACCAGTGTGGAATGCGTCTAGTATTACACAAGAACAAAATTCTGCTTCCGAGATGTCTATAGAAAAAAATGAGGTGTGTGAGACAAAACCCTCAGCCTCCCAAGCACCAGTGATTTTAATACGCAGTGCTGCAGAATGTGACGAGGAGGAGAAATCTATCAGCTCGAATAACAGTCGGACTTCAAACGGTTCTCTCATTGATAATGGGGTACAATTGGATCACAAGTCGAAATCTCCATCCAAGTCAAAACCTCGTAAATCTCGAGATGCAATTGATTCTCCATCTGATTCAGGTCCCTTGCCATATAAAAATGCCAAGAAGCCAAAACTTTCAATGCAAAAAGAGTCCAAATCTGATACTCAAAGGGCAGAGGGGGACGAGAAGGAAGGTAAAAACAAGACACCATTGACTGCAAAGGATTTGAAAATTGGGACAGTAGTTACTGCCAAAGTTTATCAAATTCGTGCACATGGGTTAGTATTGGATTTGGGTGGAGGAGTTCGAGGAATGTACCGATTTGAGGTAGTCATCTTCTTTATATGTACCCTAAGTGATAGTTTCTTTCTGATATGTATGTTTTTCCTTGTCTTCTTCTACCTCTTTTGCCAACTTATCATCTTTTTATTATGATTTCATATTTTTATTTTGATAAGATATTCTTTATGATTTCTTGTTGGAGAGACCGGGAGAGATATTCATATTCTCAAGTTAATTTGTATTTTTTCTTTTATCATATTCATACATACCATGTCTTTTTAGTAGCCTTGATGATACCTCTCGTACATTATCTATCTGTTTCTCATTGGAATTGCTTAGCTGATCATTCGTACTCATAGAGTTGCTCCCACACAATCTAATGTCTCCCTGTCCTCTTCATGATTTCCATATTTGCTATAATTAATCTATTTCGTTGTAGCATCAAGAATTCCTTTAACTTCTTAAATCCATACATTTGTTCTGCACCATTATAAAATTGTTTTATTCTCTTCCTCTAGATTCACTTAACCATTTTTCTGTATGCAACATGAACCATGATTATCCAATTCACTTGCTGACCTATTCTTATTTTGTATTGCAGGAAGATGGCAAAAAGGACTTTAAGATAGGTGACGAGATGCGAGCAGTGTGCTCAAGCTTTTCTAGCAAGGGAATTCCAGTATTGTCTGCTGTGGATGATAACCAACTTTGAATTGGTTGTTTCTTTTAATGAGAGCGTGCCAATGGATATATACCACCAAGATGATAGCTAGGAATAAATTCTTCCGGACGTGTAACCAAGACCAATGATTTTATTGAAAATCTGTTTTTTTATAGAGCCTAATAACATCGATCAATCCATATTTGCTCAATTGCTGTTGAACAGCTAGGAATGCCTTGGTAAACTTGGGGAACTTTTGCACTGATGCCTTTGGATTAACTATATGAAACTTGAGAAAGCCATTGGAAAATGGATCTTGGAGATGCTTGATGTCATTACGTCATTACCACAATTTTGTAATAGAGTTTGAACGGTGAGGTTTAGATTTTACATTATAAACATACATCTGGGTGCACAAGAAGTACTGGCATGAACGTATGGTTGTAGTTTTTCAACTGTAAACCAAGGATACTTGTTGTATCAGATATATGTATAGGGATTATCCTTGATTAGTTTATGTTGTGTTTTCACACCTGAAGTGATAGCATGTGTTCACGTAGACTCATTTCATTCTTCCATGGGCATAAAAGTTTGGAGAACTTTGCTTCTTGCCTCGTTTCATTTTGTTAAAATGGCATGGTAACTATTGTAGGGGTCAATAGTTGTGAAGTATAAAAAATGAACATGTGCAAAGCGTAGGGAATAGAGATAAAAAGATAAAGATGACATTGTGATGATACTGAGTTTCTTCTTCTTCAATATGTAACATAGTTTTATAGCAAAATTTCCACGAAGGGGTTGAACTGATCTAATTCTACAACTCTCTAAAATTAGCATGATGAGTGTGTTGCACAATACTAGACTTGGGACATTGAAGGAGTTTCATGCAGGAGGTCTAGAATTCGATCCTTGGCATTAACAATTTCCCTAACCACTAACATTTGTTTATAAAAATAAAAAATACTAGACTTGGGAAGGGTAAGCCCTTTTACATAAACAAGAAAAATTCATGACTTTCACCCTAGAGCTAAAATAAAATGACAAGCTATGAAACACTAACACTAGACAATACACTAATTCTGCACGTCGATACAAGTAAAAATTTGAGAATATGAAAGTACTAATTCTGCACGTCGATACAAGTAAAAATTTGAGAATATGAAAGTACATATCCACAACTAGGCTTAAATCTTTAACTTCCCTGTTCAGTTCTTTCCAATAAGAAGCTTCTTCCAAGTCTATTTCTAACCAAAGAGCATGCTTCCCAAAATTGTAAATGTGGTAGAGTCCACCATGTACCAAGAATTCCAACCAATGTGAACTTGTTATCTCTTACTTCAACATCAGCCACACAAAGAAGGTTATAGTCCTCTACTTCAACTTTGCTGGCATATATTGACTGCAGATAAAAAAAATCACCAGATATCAATGGCAATAATCACATTAAAAAGTGTTCCAAATCATTGAGACCAGTGAAATTCAGTGCAATTTAAGAAACCGGACTGAACCACACGATTGAACCAGAAACCAGCCAGTTTTCCGGTTGGTTTGATTCTGGTTATACCACAGTCTGTGTATCATAACCGAAAAAACTGCGACAGTTAGATTTCCATGCTAAAGACATAATCAAATAAAAGAGATGACCATGTACCTTTCCTTTAAAAAATGTGGTATCTTGACACTGTTGGCACAACTGCAATATAAGAAATTGTAAATCAACACATTGTCAAGTAAAACAAAATCACATTAAGTTACCCAATAAAACATATTGAGAAAAACCAGTACAAAAATCTCAAGACGGTTCAAAAATGACAACAAATAATTTCAAGTATTCTTTTGACAAAAAAAAAAAAATCAAGTATATTGTGTAGTTTAAAATTTGTGAAATTATGATTGCAGTATCTGACCTGATCAACAAAAATATAGACGGAGAAAGGATTAGGCTTTGTGCTGAGTAGGAATAAGGTCATTTTAATGAGTAGTATAATAAATGGTTCATCCAAGTTTGTAAGCACTGTAACAAAGAAAAAAAATGGCAGCCAAAATTTCCCAGCCAATTTCCACAGATGCTGTACATTTTCTTCCACCTCTGAAAGATCTTGTGAATCGATATGACGATCATCCACCAAAGCATTCCCAGCTACTTGTCGCAAATAAAAACGCGCAAGTTATCGATAGAAATGCAGGTTAGGAGGTGCCAACAAAATAAACAGAAAAGCTAAAGTACATAATACCAATCAAATATGCGGCTCACCATCCATGGCATAACCTATAGTCGATGCAGTCGCAACCGATACGCCTAAGATGCTTTCAATGCCTATATGACATACAAAAATGATACTACTTTAGATAAAATAATCGAAGGGATCAATGTATCGACTTTCAAAACTAGCACATTTCTTTGGCATATCACTTCAAGTTCAAATATGGTAAACTTCTTCGACCTGTTTGATTTGAGGAAAACATTTTTAATTTCAAAAGTGACACCTTGTTTTCATGTCAGTGTTGTCAATTTAAGATAACATAAAAGAGCGATTTGTTAAAATTCTGCTACGCTACAGTGCTATAATGTTGTTATAGTTCTATTTGACAATACTTTGTGTACTAAATTGCATATTGCAGAACAATAATTAAAAATGAAAACAAACAATGAAAAAAATGTTGTTTTCTATTCTACCATATCACAATGCTGCATTGCCACACAACAGAAACTCATAAAATTAACGACCCTTTATGCGGCTTAAATACAAAACTAAGGTTATATATAAAAAAACATGAAAAATCATCTCTACCTAATTGATACAAGCTCTTACTAGTTTTCAATGGTACACTTTATAGTCAATAATATTGCACAACTTATGAAACTGAATCTTGTTTGCATAGGTAATCAATTTCATCAAATCGATCATATTAACTTTACTTACGCCACGGCATTTTCTCCTTAAGGTTAAATTGGTCGGGACTAGCGAGTTCAAACCCTAACAGAAACAATCACTTATCAGACTTTACTTATGGTCGACTCCAGCCCTTTTCCTCGACGCATATGGTTAAACTTAAGACCAAAACAAATCTTGTTTGTATATAACCAATTGGGATTTTCTTAGAGACTGTAATATGAATGAGAATTCAATTAATACAATTATGACTGTTATCATATTCATAATTCACATTGCAAATACATGCACAAAACATTATTCACCAAACAATATTCAAGAAGCTTAAAGAACCAAAATCAATATTGAAAATGATGATTAAAGCTAAAAAAAAAAGAGATAACAGAATTAGTTAAAAACTTACCAGAAAAACGAAAATTACGGAGGTAGTTAGCAGCAAGATTGAAAGGTGGTTGAAAAATGAGGGTTTTTACTTTCAGTTTCAGTATTGTTCTTATTGCTGCATCAGATTTCAATTCTGCATCAAAAAATTGAAAAAGGAAATCATAAGAAAATAAATTTAAAAATTGAAAAAATAAATAAATAAAGTGAAAGAAGAAGAAGAAGAAGAATGGTACTTGTTGTAGTGGCAGTGAAGTGGTTGAAACGAGAGATTGAAGAAGAAGAGAAGGAGGAAAATCTAAAGTGATTAGTGACAATTTTTGTGTGACCCAATAACAAATTCTTCATCTTTTTTTTTTTCTTTCTATGGTTCAAGTCAATTCTTTTCTTTCTTCACACTTGACAAAGTTTTCTCAACCTACTTTTAAATTGACAAACAAAGAAAATGGCTACTTATTATTATTATTATTATTAGAATAGATAGTAAATTCTACCGTGAGATTTCAGATTCGAACTCAGACAAAACGTTCAACCTTACAATATCGACATTTACAAGTTGAACTACGGTTTAAGGACATTTCATCTCTTAATTCTACGATCAAAATTATTTTAACTCATTGTTATGTTATTTCAAATTATCGATTAGTATTTAATTGTTAGTTTTTGTTAGAAAATGGGATTGAACTCGTGACTTTTTTTCACTCAAATCTCTATGTTACTCACCCAAACCACTTGACTCTCTAATTTGGATTATGTCAAATGTACGGTGAAAGTCTTACTCATAGAAAAAAAATACAAAACATTTGAAGTTGTAAAATAAAGAGGACAATTATGTAACATAATTTTTGTGCATCTTTCCTTTCCTAGCACTTCATTTTCTTTCTCTACGATGTTGTGCATTGTGAAGAAACAAGTGTCCTTCATTGTTCACTTCGAAGAGGTTGAAATGTACATATTTGCCCTTATCTTTCATTCTATTGTCGTATAAAAATATTTTTAAAATAGCAATGACAATGATGTTAAATTAAACTAGTTTCATTGGTCCTACGGTCGCTATTTCATTGAATGATTTAAAAAAAAAATTAAGATGTTTATGAAATCCATTTGTTCATAGCTCTAATATAGTTTGTTCACTCTCTACCAAAAAGTGTCATTGTTTTCTTCCTGAACACATAAGTATACTTCCGATTACTTCTAGGTAAGACCTATGATGCTTCAATCAAAAAGTATTCTTGATATCCTCTATACACAATGCAACTACAAAAACTAATTTATTTGATGATTTGAACCGTTTATAAAAATTGTTTCCTTTTAATGATAAATTTTGATACCAAATCATAGATCGAACACGTGATCATTTAAAAGACATGAGCCATAATGGTTAGATTGGTACACTAGTTTTAACATACATCGTTTAAAAATAGGAGTAACAAATGTCTTTAAGCTAATCTAAGCTGACTTGTTTTTATTAGTAGAAGCTTCTACATAACAATTTGAATTAACATTTAGTTTATAGAAGATTAAATTAGATATGTATTTAACATTTACCTCCATTCAAAACAAAAAAAGTAATTAACATTTACCTTACAAATAAAAGAACCCTAATAAACTTAATCAAATTAAGTATTTCATCTTGAATCTTCTGAAAAGGCCCTTGGCATTGGCAACATTGGATACACTAAATTAAACCTTTTTGCAAAAAACTCCAAAAACAAGAGAAATAACTAAACCACAAATTTTGTTCCTAAACTTACATTTTTTCCTATGTCATCTATTAAATGAAAATAAATAGTAGTCTCTAACGTTCGTCCATCTCGTTAGTCCTTAATGTTTTTATAATTGAGGACTAACGGGACCAGTGTGACAAAACATTAGAAATGACTAATTATTTTCGTTTACTACAAAAACGACATAGGAAATAGAGTGTAATAAGTTAAGGGATGAAATTGGTAGTATACTCCGAAGAAAAGTATATCTACAAGAATCCATCTGCATCTTGAAATCATTGGCTTCGAAACCGATGCAACAAAATTTACGTATATTTATTTGGCTTTCGGCTTCGGCTTCATTGACCATGTAGGAATGGCGCCCGAAATAGTTGAGTTTCACAAATTATTGATGGAGTATGCATTTCCCAGTCCCAGCACAAACTGAACACTCGTCTGCATCTCCAGCTACATGCTTTAAGCAATAATTGATCCTATCATTCACAACATCCTGCAGCACAAATATTGTTTCAAGTTCAAAATGATAGACAGACATGATGCAAAATGTATCATTTATTCATTTACTCGATTTCAGTATTTTAGAGCATAGTTTTCAATTGCAGCTGTGATTACATTGCAAACCTTGGTATTGCGGTGAGCTGTAGGCAAATGTGGCTGATACAGTCGCATTGCAGATACCTCTAAAACTGTTCTATTGTGACCGCAGTTGCGATTGTAGACCACATTTTAGAACCATGTTTAAGAGTGTGTTTGCTAGACGTTCTAGAGACGGACACGGCATGACACAAAATTATATTTTTATGTTTGGTATAATTTGTTTGAAATAGTAATAAAACAAAATAGAATTGGATTTTACTAAAAGGGGTGGAAATGTATCTCTGTTCCATTTCATTCCATTTTGCCTCACTGGATTCCTAAATAACACTTGGCATAGCTTAAATTCATCTTAAAGAAGTAACCTAATATTAAAGGGATTTGTATTCATGTATCGCCGCGATAAAATCAGGACTACTAAAGAGAGAATCTGCAAGACATTTAACACACTCCAATTGGTTTGAAACGTACTAATTTGAAATAACAACTTTTTCGACATGCGACTTTTTAAGAATGAGAATGTACAATCAAAACAACAAAAATGAATTCAAACTTGAAATTTGGAACAATGTTGTTGAATAGTAGCTATAGCACTTTAGCATAGTGGAATTTGAACAAATCATTATTGTTTCACAATGCACTATTTAGTACAAAATGTTGACAAATAGTGGCAATAGCATTGCCATAGCACTGTTGCATAGTGAAATTTGAACGAACTACTATTTTCCGCGATACGCAATTTACAACATTGATTTGGAAACAAAACAATTTTCAGTGAGTGCTTCAACCAATTAAACTCATGATAGGTGAGTTAATGTAAAATTGAAAAACAAATTGAGAGAATTCATACCACAAGTAGCTCATGGAGTCCAAGGGGTGCAGTTACAATGTATGAAACACCAGGGTGTTGCTTTGCTGCCTCTGCACTCAAGGAAGGAATATCCTGCATAATATTGCCAAGTTAGTTAGATTTAACTTCAAGCTCATGAGATATTCTCGATCGAGAGGGAGCTTCTAAAAATATTGAGTTGCAAAAGCTGATTTTAACTTATACGAGAAACTATTATTTGAAAGATGCATAATCATTGCCGTATAATTTCGTTTTTCTATAAGGTCTTGATGAAAAATTTATCAAACCAAACCGACTCTATAATGGAGTTTAAAGTTTTGACACTTTCTATCATCATGATGTCAAAGAATCATATTGACAATTTATAGAAAGGTAGAACAAAGTTATATGCAAATCTACCTGACTCCAATGCCTTCCAGGAGAAAGGAAAAAGGGACTGATGATAACGCGGCATGCACCTTGCTGGACGCAAGATTGAAAAGCATCTCCAATCGATGGTTCCGCTAGTTCCTGAATATTTATAAATATTACGAAGCATCAAGAATTTGCTCTAGGACTCTACAACTAAGTCATAAAATGCAAAAGCAAAGATAAGGCTAAATGCACCAAGAGAATTCTGTTACTGCTATTATTATTTTTACAAGCCAAATCTAGCTTCAAGATCAGAAAATGAAAGAAAGGCTAAGAAGCTTAACTCTATTTCCTCATGAAGGCAAATATGTTTTCTTGTGTACGCCAAACAACCCAAGGATAATGCCGATAAATCACAAGATAATGCCACATTCAGTGTTGTCAATTGCAGAAAATAGCAATTTGCTCAAATTCAACTACGCTATAGTCCTATAGCGCTACTATAACCTCTATTTGACAACACTTTGTACGTACTAAATGGCGTATAGTGAAGCAATAGGGATTTGATCAAACTTCGTTATGCTATAGCTACTATTTGACAACACTTGCCACTTGCTAGCATGATTAATAAAATAAAACAATTTCTATCTATCAAATTTTCTAAAGGCTATTGATAAGGTTTTAAATCACAACAGAGGTTGTATTGAGATCCTTTAATCATGGAAAATCAAAGTCAAATACAACTGATGCGACTACAACTATGGTCGCATTGTAGAAGACATAATAACCTTGATTGATGTCACAAACCAAATCGCGGTCACGAATGCGGTTAATGAAGACTCAATCGCGGTTGCATTGAGAAGACATAAAACCTCGATGTTACTGTCCAAATTGCATTCGCAGACCTTTTAAAACTCTAACTCAAGTATCTATCTTGATGTTACAATCCAAATTGCAGATGCAGACCTTTTAAAACTCTAGCTATATTATACTACTAAAACTCAAGCATTTAACTACCATCATTCAAATTTCATATTCTATCTTCATTTTTGTCTTTCTATACTTAACATAAAAATAAACTAAAATTGAAGAAAATTTACCATATGAGCAAGCTCCACAATCTGGTATCCAGTTTTGTGTCTAAACATCTCCACAAATTCATCTATCATTCAAAACAACACAATTTTAGGCATCAAATTTAAAACATTCCAAATTTCATAACTGATTTCAGCAAACACATTTCTTACTAAGCATGAGATTTGATTCTTTGCGACGTGACCCATGATCCACAATTATGACTGCATCATTAGGACCAACCCTTGAAGAGTTTTGAATGCTCATACATAAAAATCGTGACTTCGAACAAAAATTGAGAGAATTTGAGGATTTTAAGGGTGCCCATGTTTGGTTTGTTCCAATTTCAGTTGCAGAAAAACTATAACAGGAAAACCAGAAAAACAAGACCAATGAAAAAAAATAAAAATTTAAAAGAAAAAGAAAATAAATTGAGATGAAATATGGAATGAGAAAGAAAAAGGGTAACGGAAAAATTGAACCTTGAGAAGTGATTGGAACGAAGTGAGAGAGATTTCACAGGCATAGTTGATCACAGAAATTCAAAGTCACTTGTTTTGATGCTTCTAAGAGATAAAGGATTTTTTTGTTTCAAATATATATTTTATCAAATGCAAATATATGAATAAAATAAAATATCTTCTACAAAGTTAGGTTCTATTGTTTTTTTTTATCTCTATTGTTAACTTTCATTGTATAAATGATGATGTGATAGAGTATCACTTGACATAGCTAATGTGACAAATACTTATGTAATGTGACACCCATTTGGCCATTTCATTAAATATGAGTCACCATTTTGATTTTAACGAACAACTTACAATAAAACTAAATACATGCACACATACAATTTAGCATCATACATACATTTCTAATTTCTTCATTTCTTAGAAGAATTTTCACAAACTACAGTCACACCAACATCATTCAATCACACATATCATATTAAATTTTGATTCATTCCTCATAAACATGCAAGATATTAAAGACTATTTAAAAGTTTTATGAATTAAAGAAGGGTGAGAAGTGTGAGAAGCTATGTAGTCAGTAGCAGATAGCGTAGCATATCGGTCGACTCTTAAAACGTTATAGCAGGTAGCAGTATAACCGCTACGTCGAAGAGTCTAGGGGAACATTTAGAAACAATTAATATTTAATACCACATAGATATAAAGGCAAGAAAATAGAAAAATGCAAAAACTCTATTTCTGATATTTGAGTGTGCTATGTTTTTATTAGAAAAAAAAAAACTGAGCATTTTTTGCATGAGCAGAGTAACAGAAGAGGTACAATAAAATATTAAATGAGCGCATTTACGGTTGCATTTTTCCCATAAATAGAACATTTTACCCAAATAATTTACTCTTTCGTTTTTCCTAGAAACAAAGCATTTTTCCCAGAAAAAACACTTCATTTTTCTGCGCGAAGCAGCCGCGATTAACGGCGCAACGACTGCAACCCTAATCTGCGACGCAATAGCGTTTCACATATCGCTGGACCACCGCGACGGCCGCTTCTGACTACATAGGTGAGAAGTGAGAATGATATAGCGATATTCTCCAATTTATGAACACTTAGGTTTATTCAACTTGTTAGTTTTATATCTTAGCTTTTTTTTTTACAAATTTAATTTTTTATACTAAAACAAAAAAAAAAAACTAATACAATTTTATTTTAGTTTTTAATTTAATTCAGTCCACTTATTTACACTCTTGATAAGAATATACTATACTCCACTCTTTCACATGAAAATCAAATTAAGGTATTTAAATGAGAATCAGTTACACATATTTCGATCATTCGAACATCATAATTTTAAAATAACTATTATTATATTTTTTAATTCAAAACATCAAAAATCTTAATAAGATTGTTGAAATAGGTGTAATTGTATATAGTCATCAAATTGTGACTACACACAATCCATATTTCAAATTAAACTAGATATAAAAGAGACATCACTTTCTTTTTTTAAATTAAGGAGACAAGCATTCAAACTTTAGTAACTTTGAGTTGCTATATATACAAAGGAAAGTCACTTTTATTAAAGAATAGGTAGCATTTTATTTATTCAAGTCTTCTAGTAAATATCACAATGTCCAATATAGTCAAACAAGATAAAAGCAAATACAAATCAAAACATTGGTTCACATAAATTTAGTGCTTCAATCACATATCACAACTTAATATTCTAGTTGTTATCCCACCAAAATTGTTTTTGAAGATTGTCAACTATATTATTGTCCACTTGAAAAGCTTTGGTGAGAACTTCTGAAGAGATTTTTGGATTAGAACCAAACAAAGCATTAGCAATAGTGATAACACCTGGATTTTGGCTACTAAGTCCAGCAATAGCAATTGCATTTTCATATCCCACATTCAATTGGAAGTGAATGAGACCAATTGGGAACACAAATACATCTCTTTTGTTGAGTACTTTTGTAATGAGACGGTTTTGTGGATTGGAAGTAACAAAGCCAACATAGAGGGTACCCTCCAACACTATATATATCTATACATACCACCATTCTTGATGTCATTGATAGCCACACAAAAGTCTTGTAGAGGGCTAGGATCAAATGCAAAGGCACAAGATGATAAGGCCAAGAAGGATGTAAAAATCAAGTAAATACTCTTCATATTGCTAGCTATATGTTTTAGCAATTCTCTTGGTTGTATATTTGATTGTGTGTGTTTATGAGGGATGACATTTTTGAGACATGGAGAGAGTCTATTTATAAGTAGTGTAGGCATTGAAATAGTCCATATATTAATTTACTTGTAAAATGCATGTAATGACCTAGTAAAAAAGTATTTAGTTAGTTTTGATAAAAATTAATTAATTAGTGAGACACTTGATCAATTAATCTTTAACAATTGCAAGCTACCTTTTCTTCTTTTCTCATGATTATTGATAACTTGTCACAAGTGCTACCTATTAAACGTGTATGATTAAATCAACTTATTGAAATAGTCAATTAAAGAGAGGATAATTAATTGAAGATTAAGATTGTTAATATTTGAGGTTGAATCTGTCTCTTTTATGCTCTTACTAAAAATTTAACATAAGATGTTTTTTTACCATCATGACGGAACATTAAATTAAAGTTGAAGTTGAAATTGATTTTTTTTTTTTGTACGTTATCATCATCATATTTTAATATGAGATAAATTCATACGAATTTACAAATTGATTTTACATAATTAAAAATGAGTTTACTTCAACTTTCAATTTTAATAATTTCGTTTAATTTTGTATTTGATAATCACACAAAAGTTAATAATTTCGTGTTTAACCTTTGACAAGGATATCAATTATAAATTCACTTTATTTTACTTTTTTTAATATATGATATTTTTAAAATAATAATCATATATATCTCCAAATCTATTTTATTCTCTCCTCAATCAGATTCAAATTTGTATTTGTATCTTTAACTTAAGATGATATTCAACTTCAACTGAGGTCAAACATAGACCTTGGTGATTGTAGAAGCATACACACAATTGACTATATCAGCAACTTAGTATTTATGTTCTAGCTTTTTGATAAGTGTCACATTCGTGAGAAAGAATCAAACAAATGTTCATGTACGTAGTTGGTAAGTAAAATTCATTCGGTGAAAGAAAATAATACTAAGTCCTCAAGATTTGTTCAGGTAATTATTAATAAAAATTTGTAAATTGTTAGATAGTATATCATATCTCTCGAGTACGATTTCGAAACTTTAAAGTTTTGTATGAGTTTTTGGTGATAATTAAATCATCTTATCTATAAATAAAAAAATAAAAATTAATCAAAATCCGTTTTTATGAAATGGCTAATTCAACAACAAATTAAAAAACAAGACTAAGTGATCACACAATGCAAATGTTTTCTACTAAGTAAATATCTAAATTTCGTCTTTGAAATTATAGAATTGTGTCAATCTAATTTTTACATTATTAATATATTAAAATAATCTAAAATTACAAACAAACAAAAAATTATCAAATCCATCTCTCTATTAATATTTACAAGGACTAAAATTACATTGATAATATATATCAAAGATGAATTTGAAATTAAGTAAATAATATTAAAAATACATTTGATTAGAGACTTAAAGAAATGGACAAACTTATCAATATTTTCCTAATTCAATAGTGATAATGTAAGAGACTCTAAGTTGATAGATCCACGCAATTTAAAAATGAATTCATAAATACATATATGGAAAAGTTCAAAACAACATAATATATTATCCTTGTATATTATAAATTATTAACAAGTATGCAAATTTGTGATTGCATTCCAATTTCCAATTTGATCATGAAAAAGGAAGAAGACTTAGTTAGTGGTGTATGTAGTAGTTAAAGAATGGTTCATCCAATATTAAATTAAATATCATATTGCTAGGTCTTTATAGGCATTCTGCAAGTAAAAAAAAAAATATAGACTTGCTCAAAGTGACCTAATTATAAATAGACATTATGTTTGCATTGTGAAATATCTCACCCCCTACATAAACACATAAACATATACAAGCAAAATACACAAATAGAATTGCTCCAAAAAAAAACATGAAGACTACTTACTTTTTTGTGACAACCTTGATGGCCTTAGCTTCTTGTGCTTTTGCCTTTGATCCCAGCCCTTTACAGGACTTTTGTGTGGCTATCAATGACACTAAGAACGGTGGTATGTATCTATAACTATTTACATAAGGAGATATCAAATTTTGATATAATTTTTTTTTTACTTTTTTTATTTATTTAAATTATTTTATTTACAATTGTATCAATTTTAACTAATTAAACAATTTTTTGCTAAAAAAATTATTAAATAACTTAATTTTTTAAATAATCACAAAAAAAATTGTAACTTTTATTATTTTTATCGAGAAAAACAGACAAACAGACAAACAGATGGATTAATATTACGCTAGTATATAATATGCATTTAAACATGTGCGATACATTGATCATATATATATTATAGCAATAAATTGATTTCTCTAATGAGATTGATTTGCAGTGTTTGTGAATGGAAAATTATGCAAGGATCCAAAACTTGCTACACCAAATGATTTCTTTTTCTCAGTGAAAGAAGGAGACACATCAAATCCACTTGGTTCAAAAGTGACACCAGTTACTATTAATGAAATATTAGGACTAAACACTCTTGGTATATCTCTTGCACGCATAGACTTTGCACCTAAGGGTCTAAATCCTCCACATACTCACCCTAGAGCTACTGAAATTCTTATAGTATTGGAAGGTACTCTTTATGTTGGTTTTGTTACTTCTAATCCTGAAAACCGTCTCATCACAAAGGTACTCAACAAAGGTGATGTATTTGTGTTTCCAATTGGTCTCATTCACTTCCAATTAAATGTTGGATATGGAAATGTTGTTGCTATTGCTGGACTTAGTAGCCAAAATCCAGGTGTTATTACTATTGCTAATGCTTTGTTTGGTTCTAATCCAAAAATCTCTTCACAAGTTCTCACCAAAGCTTTTCAAGTGGACAATAATATTGTTGACAATCTTCAAAAACAATTTTGGTGGAATAACAACTAGAAGTTAATTGTATGTTATGTTTGTGCTTTTATCAATTGGGATAGTAAAATTAATTACAAGTATACTCGATATGTACCTTGTTATAATTATATTCATGTTTCTATTATTTGAATAAAATATGATTTTAATTTTAAATAAAAACTTTAATAATTGCTTGTTCCTGTGGCCGTTGACTTGTTTTGGGCCGTTGGGCTTTTATTTTATTTTGTTCCTTTGACTTGTTTTGGGCCGTTGGGCTTTTATTTTGTTCATGTGGTTTGTGACAAGCACATAGTGAAAGCAATATGTGAAGTTAAAAAAATTGCATTGAAGTGAGGGACAAGCCACGTCATCATAATGATGATTTGATTTGAAGTGTAGGAATGAGGTATTGCAGATAGGGCTACTACATACTATGATTGCCCTCTGCTCCTTCTGTCTCACCATCGTCAACATCATACTAAAATTAATGCATTCTTTCTCATTATTCTTTTGCTTATTAAATTAAGGGTTAGTGCTTCAATCGACCCCCTTTAATATATGACTTATGATGGATTACTGTTTCAAAAATTTTATTGATTTTTAAAGTAAAAGTAAAATTAATATATTTTTCAAAACACGATTTATAAATATGTCGAGTGACCACAGATAGAGAATATTTAAAGACTTCTTGTATACAGTTTAGGAAAATAATAAGAAATGTAACCATAAAAGAAACAAATTACAAGTGACTTATAAATTATGATTATTTAACTAATTGCTAAATGAAGACTAATAAAAAATAATTTTTTTCATCTAAATGTGAGTTCATTCACGTAGATATGTTACAAATTTGATAAATGGAGTCGTCATTTTAGTTGTTTAGATAACTATCGATATAAAGAGTCATTTGT
The DNA here is from genome assembly GCA_037974735.1 of Cicer chorassanicum. Taxonomy (NCBI): domain Eukaryota; kingdom Viridiplantae; phylum Streptophyta; class Magnoliopsida; order Fabales; family Fabaceae; genus Cicer; species Cicer chorassanicum. Next base: position 514,054 of record JBBPBP010009778.1, on the reverse strand, counting down.
ATTAGTTGTAAAAATTATTTTTTATACAAGAATTCGATTATGTGTAAGTCTATTTATCTAATTTGATATCACTCTTGATTTATAAAGAAAAATAAGGAAAATATAAATGAATTGAACACTACATCTTTAATCAAAATATTTGCTATATGAGTTTCATTTGTATGGTTATAAATAGTCAATGTTTTATTTTTCATCAAATATAATACTCTTACTTATACAAAAAATATATCAACAAGTCTATAAATTAGATTAAAGTAGTTTGATTTTGATCAAAATTAATCAATTCCAAAAAAATACATTTAATTTTATAATTAAAATTAACAAATTTAAATTTAGATGATATAATTTTAATTAAATGACTATCGATATCTCAACTACGTAAATACGATTAATTATCTACTACAATTTATGTAAGTCCTAGCTCATATTTTACTCACTTTTATTTGAGTATATAAAATAAACAAATTACTTATAATTAAACTCAATTTTTACCAAACAAAAAACTAAATTTTAAATTAAAATAATTTCAAAAAATATTCCTTCATAGATTATTGCACTAGCCAATAGAAAAACGCAATCAACAAAATACATACAAACAAAAAAAAAAGTGCTTTTATGAATGACGGTGAAGAAGCTGTTGGGCCATAAAGTTGGACGGCGAAGATGCGAAGGAAGTGGGGCCCAGACACAGAGAACAAAGGCTAATTTAGTCAATTAACATTCCACGCCATTTGAAGAAAAGGACAAGCCGCCACAGCCCGCATTTCGCGGGCTACAAAACATTACAAACATAGTTTTGGCGCCAACCGACTTTGGGTTCCAAATTCACGGGCAGTTCGGGCAGGGCGGGTAACAAGATGTGACCGAAACAAGCCAAAACCGCGTCACAACCAAACTAGCTAGCTACAAACTATAGAAAATAAATTAAATATATTTTCAACTCTTACAAAATATTTAAATTTTAATTATTTTATTTTTTTCAATTTTTAATCTCATAATATTTTAATTTTATGAAAAATTAAAATAAATTAAAACTTTATTGCAATATTACTAAATTTAATAGGTATATTCATTTATTGTGATATAAATTTATGCAAAATATAAACTTAAAATTCAATTTAAAAAATATATTTAATGATATCTTGTAAAATAAATAAATTTTTGTGAGTGAAGATATTTACAATGTTTTTGAATTGCAAAATTAAACTTAACAAGTATACATAAATTAACTTAAGTACAATGATTAAATTGTTATCGAAATACATATTGTAAAAATTAAAGTATAATTTTAAGAACTAAATATATATTTAGTTTTAACATTAATTATTCAAAAACTAGAGAAAGAAATATGAGAATTACTAATTATTAATAGCAACATAACATCATTGTTCATTCTTACAATGTCTAAAAAGGCTAATTCTATCATTCATTGGTGAAGTTAAATTTATTTGTGTCCGATCAATAAAATTTGTTCCTTTAATCAAATAAGATGATAAAATTTGTTGAATAAATGGTGAAAAATAAATTTATTCACATTGTAAAATTATTTTATTTGTGCAGTTTAGATAAAATAAATGTTCACTCACTCTTACGGTGTTTGGTTCCAAATTTAGAATCTTTTTATATGCTTAGGATTCCTGAGAGACCCATGTGTACGTGTCTCCACTTCTTCCTTTATTTCATATACATTGGATTCCTCCTTTCTTTTACCCAAATTTTCTCTTTCCATTTTCTTTTCTTCATCCAATTAATACTATTTAACAGTTTATACTTAATACTCCTTACAACCTCCCAATTATATCTACCTGTCCCTTAATTTATATCTTTATCATTTTGGGTAATGCATCAAAATCTAACTATATACCCAACAATATTTAAATGTTGTATAGTACTATGTTTTGCTTAGTAGAGTACCATGCAACTTTTTCATTTTGCTTCTTATTTGGGACTTTAAAAAAAAAACAAATTATATGTTGTAAATTTATAAGTAATTGTAAGATTTTGAGTTTAAATTCAAAATAAAATATTTAATTTAATAATGTTAATAGTTGTTAGTAGAGTTAAATTTTAAAGACGTTTGATCCAAATTTCAATATTCGTACTAAAATGAAAAGAAGATTTTTTAGTAAAAAAAAGATAAAAAAATTACTGTTTTAATTGAG
>JBBPBP010009778.1:463486-507474 GCA_037974735.1 Cicer chorassanicum | reverse complement strand
ATTTTTACCAATTAATTATTTTATGTCTTCCTTGTAAGTATTTGTTTGTATAATCTTATATTTAGGTGGTGTTAAAATTCGCCTTATATTTTCATGTGAATTTGGTTCATTGTGTTGGAGTTGATTGAAACATTTATATTTTTATATGATTTTGGAGTTGTCTACTATATATTATTGTCTTTTTTTTTAATTTTTCTATATTATTTTTCTCAACAATGGGTATATGAAGTTTTTGTTCAGTTTTCTACATCAAAAAAGAAATAATTTCTTTACATGGAAGTCAAAATTACATAAACGAACTCTAGTTATTCGTTACAAAATGTACCAATTAAAATTCACTTTAAATTTGTCTCTGATTTTTTACTTTTCTTTTTTGCAAAAGTAATGTTTGTCCTATATTAAAGAGTCGTGAAATATTCAGTAATTCAGATATTTGTTTTGTAGAGATTGAGTGTACAAATGACGTATTTTTCAATATCTTATGTTTTAAAAAATATTACATAATATTATGTTTTAGTTATTATTAGACAATAGCGGTGATTTTTCTCTGAGTTTAGAATTTTCCACGTTGTATTGTTGTATTCTTATATCGTGATTATATTTTAAAAGAAAAATCAAATTAAACCTAGAAAAATTTTGTGATGAGTAGCATGTCAAACTTAAACCTTATTTTTTTTTTTAATTGAACCGGTCTATTTTCATTCTTAGTTACAATATATGATATTGGATAATGTTGAGTCCCATTCATTTGGAATGGTGAAGCTAAACAAGAACAGGATTAACTTTTATTCAACATGTGGGGTTTTATATCTATTTATTATTTGTTTTCTATCTTTCCCTTTGGTACAACAAAACAACAACTTAATAAAACTCCAAAGTACTTCTTTAGAGATTTTTCAATGTTGACAACCATAGATTCATTGTCATATTAATGTACCTAACTCAACAACAAAAATCAATCAGTCATGACATGTACACAAGAAGTTGTCTTTTAACTACAAGGACTGTTTTGGTATTAATTCCAATTAGGAAATATAAATTGAAAGCCACATAAATGTACCTTTCTCATTTCTCTAATGAAAATAACTAGTATCTAAACATGTGCACACGTGTTAATGTGGTAACATATGTTGGTGCCAATTAATATACTTGAATAATATTAAAATTAGGGGTGTTTTGTGGTCCATTTTGGATCACTTATAAAGGGAAAGAAAATTGATTCAAAGATAAAATTCATCAGATTCTTTTCGAACTAGATGAATTATTTAAAAAATATTATTTGATTTAATACAATCAAATGTGATGTTAATTCAACATTATTTTTATTTTCGGTTCATCTAATTTACAATCGTAAGAAACTATATATCAATACTAATATTATATATAAAACAACGTTAAAATAACATATTTGGTGGAAAATATATTATAGAATATTTAAAAAACAAAGAAAATTAAATAGATTACCTAATAGATTAAATAGATAAAAACAAAGAAAATTAAAACTAATATTGTTTTTAAGGCACACTGAAGGCAGTGGTGTTTGAAGACCTCAGAAATTCTACCTAAATCCCTCACCACTGTATTAGTCCTAGTGGCTTAATTAAAAGTAATTAATTTCTAAGTTAGATATACTATTTTTTTAACCCTATAATTCTTAGGAAAATGTGGCTCACATCATAACAGTAAGTAAAATCTGATTTTCAATTAGGATTTGAATTCAAATTCTTTTAAATAATATATGAAATAGTAGAAAAAAAATATGAAATTAAACTAATAAGTATTATTGAAAAATTTTAAAATCAAAAAATAATAAATTAATACAATATATCATATTAATATAAAAAATAAGTATTAAAATTTATTTATATAGTTTGATTCTATTTTTAAAAATAGATTCGATATTCGATCTAATTTAGAAAGTCTTCACAAAAATAGATAAAACAAACATCTAATAATATTTAATCTCGTACGAGTTTCAGTTTTTTATTTATCAATTGGCAGGGATTTGCTTTGGATTATTATTATTATTTGCTTTGCACCAGTTCAAACTCACTTCTTAAACCAAACTTATGTTGTTATGTGAAGGTGTAGTATCATTTTACTAAATACATAAAATTGTATAAATAGTGCATTATATTTTACCCTATATTAATTGTATATAAGATCGTTTTTATTATTCTCATAATTTTTTTTGTAAATTATATGCATATGTTACAAAACAATTAAGAAAATCCCAATAGAAGATGAAGTGCTAAGAATTATTAATGTCTCTTTGATGGGGAAAGAATCAAAGAATGTTGTTTTTGCCTATACTTTAATAAGTGATTTAGTAACTGCTTGAATTATTGAGGCAAGCTATTTTGTATGCTTAATTATAATTTAAATCAATTAAAGTACAATGATTTTGACAGGTAGTAAACGGATTTATGCTATAAAGCTATGAGGTTTAGTATTTTAATCATGCTAATAATATTGACATGTTACTAAGAATGTGATTTTATAACTAAATAGCTAAAAAAAATCTCAATAAGTTATATTTTTTTAAATACAAATAAGTTGTTTCCTATAAGGAAGCAAATGGAAATATCAAAAGTAAAATGTAAGAGATTTTTTTTTCTATCAAAAAATCAAGAAACTTATTCATGTGGTCGCCATTTAAGCCATCATCTAGAAACCATATTGTTAATCCAATTATAAAAATTTAATTAAAAAAATCCAATTATAAAATGATCTCAATGTGACAAAGTATGACTCTAACATTTACTACAACACCTTTACTTTTTGCTTTCTTAAAAGGATCCTAATCCCTAGAAATCTTTCTTAATCTCATATTAGGTAAACTATAAACCCTATCATAATCTTCTAAACAAATCCCTTTGGTCATGCAAACAAAATCTTGACCACTCCATAAACTATGTAATTATTAATTTTATAAACATGTTAAAGGTGCAAAGTACCAACTCTAATCCTAAATTTAAAAGATAATTGGGTTACCAAAAGATATATATTAAGTTTAAATATTATAGTAAATACATTAATATTTGTTACTTAAGCTGTTTCTTATATTTATAATCGGATTTAATATTAATTATGTTTTAATTGTGACTAATTTGCATCCGATATTCTATTAGACACAATAATTTTTTTTATCATATACAAAAATTAGAAATCAAACTCCTGACTACTTGTCATATACAAGAATCTCTTGTCATTTGTAGCATGCACAAAAATCTTATCCACACAAATCTAAAATTCAATAGGATCAAGCATTAACAAAAAGAGTAAATGACATTAATTGCATTAATTAAACCGTTTCTTTTTAGAACAGTAACACAATCGCATAGGATTCTTATAAGTAGCTCTTAAGTATTTTTCTCGTTTAATAATGTTAGGAGTATAATGAGGAACTTGACCTTGGCCTAATATGGTGTGGTGGGACCTAATATGTTGAAATAGATTTGTCACAATCAATCAATTTTTTTTTTTTGTAGCATCTTAGCCATTTAAAAGATTTTCTTTTGCATGTCTATGGCAACTTTTGGCTACTTAGTGAAACATTTTGACTCGTGTGTCTATGATTCTACACGGTTGTATTAGTGGAGAAAAACTATTGAGTTGAAACTTGAAACCTAGGAGCATAAAGGCAAGAAGTTGCAATTTAACACTATCCCTTTACATTTTTTTATTTACTTGTTTATTAAATTAATTTATTTTGCATTAGAAAACTTAAAATTCAAAAACTTTATTTGAGATTTTTTTTATTAAAACAATAACTATGTTGTAGACCTTTACAAGAGAGATATATGAATCATCTCTTCGTAGAATTTAAATTATCTCAATTTTACGAATACAAATACAGTTATTTTTTATTAATGCAATTTCACTTGTTTGGTTGTAATCAAACAATTCATATTCTAATTTAGTAAAATAAGTTTAAAACAGAATATACATATTTTATTCATGTGAAACTGTCTAAGGTTTTTTTCCATATATATTTATTTTTTAAAAAAAAACTAACCAATATATTCTACATTGAAATTTATATACTAAAATGTCCTGCTTTTTTTGACCTTCAAGAGGTCGCATTCCCGGCTTACAACCGTATGAAAGATGAATTTTTTTTTATGCAGTAGAAGGTTGCATCCTTAGGATGCGACCATCTATAACATTTTAATTTTTTTTAAACTATTTTTAACTTTTCTGCAGCAGGTTATAGATAGTCGAATTCTGAGAATGCAACCTCCTACAGCAGGAAAAAAAAATCATCCTTAAAGTGATCGTAGAGCAGAGATGCAACTTACTAAAGATAAAAAAATAGAACATTTTAATATATAAATTTTAATGCAAAGTATATTAGTTAGTTTTTTAAAAAAAAAGGGATATAGATGCAAAAATTCCAACATCTAAATTTAAAATATCGTGAAGGCGTCTAGTACATTTTCCTTTTCTTAACTTCCTTAATTTTGTTGTTGTCAATGGTGTAGCAAAGTAAAGAATCCATGCTTATTATATCTATCACAAGTATCAAATATTTATATTTAAACTAAGTAACTTCTATTGTATTCAAAATTATTTTTAACTAATATTCTTCTTATAAAAGCATATTTTTTTTCCTTATACATTAAACAAATTCAACATGCATCTGTACCACACACTGTTTAGGGTAGAAAGATTGGTAAGAAAAAATTCCTCTGATGTTAAGAATATTGTAGGGCATGTTACATTAGTACAATTACTAGTAGGGCTTTCATCAAAATTTGTTAACTAATTCTATCTAGAAGAAATTGTTGGTCTTTTAGCTTGTGAGTGAGTGTGTCTGAAATTTTTTTACATTCCGATTCTAAAAAAAATCATAATATTGTACGAGAAAAGTAGATAAAGCATGACTACATATTATTTCATTTATTATTCAAATTCAAATTTTTCAAACAATTTATTATTATATGAAACTCATTAGTCATTTAAGTCCAACTATATAATTGTCTCATTTTCATATGAAATAATGATTAAATACATAAACAAAAATATGGTATAAAATATTTTAGTTCTAGTAGGTTATGGAATTTAACCCTTTTGGCTTCATAGCATACCAAGTTAGGTATATATAGAGTAGAGATAAAGATTAAAATAGAAGTATAGAAACCAACTTAGCTCAAAATATGGAAACAATAATTGAACACCAGATAACTACACATTCATCAAAATGTCAAGAATTGCACAAGTATCGTTTTCCAAGAAAAACAAAAAATTACACTAAAATGCTCACACAAGACAGTGCACATAGAAATAGAAAATAGCACACAAATCCAAAACAACTCCTTGACTATGACCTATTGGCCTCAACTCAAAACTCAAACACTCTCCATAGTCTCAAAACCTTATTAGAAGCAAACAAATTATACATTATGCATGATAATTAATTAAATCTCAAAATATTTCAATAATAAAATAAAGCTTCTCATTAATCAAAAACATAACTAAACTAAACTACATAGTCTAATAAAAAAACAAAAAGCAAAATAAAGTACTTGCTTTTCTAACTTGTAAAAATTGAAAATTTCCATTTATACATAGGTTCTTGTTTTTTTTTTCTTCAAAGAGGAATTACAATAAAAATCAAATTAACTTCAACAATTTTTTTATTCCTCATAGAATGAACCTTCATTATCAAAGTTTGTTAGTTGAATAAAAGCTCACACAAATCAAAGAGATTTCTCAACATATCGCTTGAAAACTGTTTCCAAATCAGGAGTTGTGAAGAATTCTCTAACACCACCACCACCAACATTGTTACACCTTGAAATTCTCTTCTTCATCGGTGCCGGTGGACACGACAAGTTCACCGGAATCCTAGCTTCCTTCGCCGTCGGTGTAGTCGAACATTCTTCATCTTCTTCGTTGAAAACGACGTCGTTTTTTGGATTAACCTTTGTGTTTATAGGTTTTAGTGACCTAACAGAAATTCCAGCAATTACCCATTTTTTGGCTTCGGATTCCAAACTATTCTCGATTTGTGTTTTTTTCGAATTTTTCGAAAACCCCATTTTTTATCTGAGGAAATTTGTAACAAAGGTTGAAGCTTTTTCTTGTGGGGTGGATTAGAATCGAAGAAAAATGAAGTGGGGTTTGAGGATTTGATAAAAGATTGGATTTTTAGTAAGAGAAACTCAAAGGGTTGTTGAAAAGAGTGATTTTTAAGTGAGAATCGGAACAAATGAAAAAATTGATGCTTGAGAATAAGAGAGGAAGAAGAAGGAATAAGAGAAAAGGGTTGTCTTAGGTTGCTGTCTCAGAGAGAGAGAGAAAGATGAAAAGTTTGAAGATTGAAAGGGTGAAGGAAAGAGGTAGAGAAATAAAAGGGGGGGATTTTTGAGTTTGAGCGATTTTGTTTTCGTGGGAAAATTTTGGAAAGTGAGAGAAAATAAAAAGGGGAGAAAGAAACAGAGAGAGAGAGAGAGGTGCCCGTGATTTTACGGGCAGCACACAAGTGGGAATGTTAAGGTGAAAATTTGGCGCGAAAATTTCAATGGATTGGGTGGCAACGGCTCTTTTTCCCGCCTTTGGTTTTGATATTTGGATTTCCGATTTTGCCCTTTCATTTTTTATTATTATTTATTAATTAAATAATTTTATGGGGAGTGATGTTTTGGGCAGAAAGAAGACAGTCTGGGCACGATGACCGGCGTGACAGAGGTCGTGCGACGTCGTATTTGTAGCTGATAACGTGTTCTTGTGAAACCTTCATTCATGTGGGCCCCTTAATTTAGTACTTCTTTAATAATAAGGTACGTAAGTATTCTATAGTATTATAATTACATGCTGTACATAAATGTAAATAAATCATAACCGATAAATAATTAATAATATATAATTTTAATCATAATTAATTTAAATGTTATATAAATGATTAGTTATAATAGGTTTACCGCGAAAAAAATTTTACACTGCCTTTATATGAAAAATAAATAATTTATTTTGTATTGTACTAGATATTGTACTTCTTTTGCAAAATGATAGACGATATTTTATCTCTTAATTCTTATAATTAAGACCTCGCATAAGTATCTCAACTTATTATGTATAATTTTGAAACTTTGAATATTTCGCTGACCAATTTAATCTTTATACTTTTCAAACATTCTTATATCATTCATGTATCTGTTTTTTATAAAAATTAAATGGACACTGTGATTTGATATTTACAAAAAAAGTATTTTTATGTTGAAAGTGTGTAGTGTATTATTAGATAATTGATAGAGGTTGAATTATGCTAGATGTCTCGTCAAAAGTACAATAAGAAGTTTGATCAAAATTACAAAAGCTTTAGATTATTTCTAAATATATTCACTTGGTTAAGTAGGTTTTGAAATATATTCTCTCAACTAAAAATAAATTTTTTCATCAGAATCGTGGCGTTGAAACCTTTTTGTCCTAGACGAACATTGACCACCTTTTTAAATTTTACATTTGGTCAAAAGATATTTGGTTCTAATATTTTATTGGGTGTTCATTTTGAAGGTTACAATTTTTCTTTTATTGATCATTAACTTATAAATGTGATTAATAATAACATGTGAATAATTAAAATTTGTCTTGTCTTTATATTATGGCTCTTAGTATGCTAGAAACAAAAGCAATTTTGAAAGAAAATAAATTTTATGTATGATACAATCTATAAACCTTTGAGTGTCCTATAAGATGAATATAATATATTGAACACTCATGTTTTAAATTATTAAACACATGTCTCTATTTCACTATTTCTTAGTCTCTCTCTATATCATGTTTTTATAAAGTTGATGTAGATACAGTAAAAACAACAAATACTAAACTGAAGTGATGATACACTTATCCATTAGACTAATGACTTGATCTTGGTGATTGCAGCTATCATTTTATTTTGAAGTACTTTCAAATTACAATATCACGAAAACATTGGGTTTAAACGAACCATTCAATTAAGTCTTCATACTAGATGAGTAGATGGAAACATGTATGTATGCAATTTAATCAAAATAAATGCTTGGTATAAGCTCTTTTACAGGGTGATGTTGTATTCAATCAACTTATCAACTTTGTGGTCCATTTATAGCCAATTAGTTAGTCACGACACGGAAAACATTGAATAATTATATTATTTAGCTTGGTCTACTATAGGAGCAAAGCTACCACAGAAAAAAATTATAAAAAAATAAAAACTCAAATGGCATAAACATTTAAAATAAACAATGGTAAAAACGATGAAGGAGAGTACAATGGTAAAAACGACGAAGGAGAGTTGAATGCGGAAAAATCAGCCCCTTGATAACTTGCTAATTAACTTACGTGATTAAAGGATTTTAAGACACCCCATGTAAAAGTTATGTTAAATTTGCACATAAGAAATTCAAATCCCATAAACATCTGTTCACATTGTTGATTTTCAAATTATCATATATATATATATATATATATATATATATATATATATATATATATATATATATAATAATTTCTGAATTACAATTATTTCATCAATTTACTCTTCCAAAATTAATTTAAAAATAAAAGATAGAATGATACGTCTACGACTAATTTCATAAATTTAAAGACTATTCATTATAATTATATAATTAAAAAATCAAATAAAAGAGATATAATGATAATTTAGAAACCAAATGTAATGGTCTAACTCCTTTGTCGGACATTCTAGTCGTGAACTTCTTGCCCCACTATTCGTTCATAATTGGTAGTCACTTTCACTATTATTTGAGACCTCAATTGTTTTTTTGTAACAGTTTGGTTCTGCCGACCGATATTTTCCTTAAAAACTTCTTCTTCATGGAAAAGTCGAACCTAAAATTTAAAAATTAAATACATTGTTTATTCATTCTCACAACCAACTGAGTAAAAATTTGTTTGTTTAATTAAGATTGGTTAATTTATGCATGGTAGCGAGAAGAGAAACAACAAATTTTCCACTCTCACATGCAAGTGGATGTTTTAATCCGTTTAAAATGTAAGAAAAATTGAGTGTAAGAATATACTTTAGGATAAGCCTTCATATCCAAAGAATCAACAATCCAAATAAAACAAGAACAGTTGCAAACAACTTGATTTTGTTTGCATGTACCGAATTGAAGGGCTCGTGCTAAAAAAGTAGATTATATCATACTATGATAAGTTGGTTTATTTATTTATTTATTTTATTTCATAAATAGTATTACAATTATGGTTTTCAACGTTGTTTTGTTATGTTTCGTGCAACTCATTTGATAAAAAATTATTGCTACATTTGATACGCTGATGCGCGAATTTACTTACTTTGTGAATTTCGCTGTTAGAATTTTAAAATAATAAAAAAAATATATGGTTTTTGCCATGAGTTAAGACTTGGAGCATCTTACTAGTGGGTGTTATTTTGGGTTTATTGGGCCCATTATGGCAATTTAAAAAAAGACCTTGAAATTTGAGTACTTATTCATAATTTTAAGGAAGGATGGTGTGTTTAGTAAAAATGGAAGTGTTAAAAGTAACCTTCCAGAATTATGATCTATTGCCTAAACTCCAACTCCCAACCTCAATCTTTCTCCATCAAATAATCAAACAAGAAAAATAGAAAAAAAAAATCTCCTTTGTTTTCCAAAAGGTCAAAGTCGTATATAGTTCATGTCATTTTCAAAAAGTTAAAAGAAGACTCCAAATCCTTTTTCATATGATTTTTTGTTGTTGAGTATGGTATTTAATATAATGTCTCTATGGTTTTTATTTAATGTCTCTAGAATATATTTGGTTAATGAAACTATACTTTATATCACTCTCTTTTGATATAATATAGTATCATAATTTCAAAGTATAGTATTTAATATCGTTAACACTTTAAATGATGTATTCTTCAATAATTAATATTTATATTTATTTAATACCTTTAGAGTATTGATAATGAGGCCTTATTTATTATATTATTATTATTATAAAATATAGTATTTTTTGTCAACATTAAATTTTATATTCTTTAATAAAAAAAACCAAAGTTATATATTTTTTAATTATCTAACTAGTAAGTGATTATTAGAAGTAACGATAATTAAATCCAGATCTAGTAGATACTTACAAAAAAATCCACAATGAATGAAGTAAAAACTTATATAATGGGTATGGATACAGAGACAGGTAATTACCCCGCAAAATTAAGCGGGTATGAGTGCAGGTACTATAGTACTCACCCCGTCTCACGTCTGCACTTATATAAATATATTATTTATTATATTGGTGTTTAGTTTAATTAATTGTTTTCTTTTATGTTTTAGCATCTATTATCATTGAACCGCTACAATATTTATAATCGAAAGATAAATATTTGTAAACTTTTTAAGAATTTGATTCTTCTGAATAGGGAAATAATTATGACTTAATAACTAAGAGTTATGTCTTATTAATCGTGATTTTATAATTATACTTGCAACTTCTTATCAATTTTTTTTATGGACCTCGAACAATACTGTCGTAAGACTTGCAACTTCATAAAGTATTATTATGGATGGATATTTGAATGTGTACTGTAATATGTGTTCATTTGAAATGTTTTGAGTTATAAAATATTTTTGTTTATAACACTTTATGATTGAATTTAAGATATTTGAATAATTTTTAAATTTAATCACAACAATATAATTTATTTATCGATCTATTTTAGTTAAAACATGGATGAGTACGAACACTTAGATATCCAATAGGTAATGGTACGAGTCTTAAAGTTGATCCTCAAGTTACGAACACGAATATGAGTATTTTTTTAAATCACGAGTGTGGGAACGGTACTATAGTACCCTACCCAAACCCTACCATAACCATTTCTAATTATTTGAGGAATTAAATTATAATAATTCAGAGTTTCACCAAGAATGAAATTATAATAATTTAGAGTTTCACCAAAAGACAAGTAAAGTACATGCAACAATTATTTTAGTTAGGATTTGAAACTCATAAACAATTTGAGGTTAATCACTTGGTTAAAAAATTTATTTATATTTAAATTTATTTAATATCTTAATATTATATTTAGGGTAATTAAGGAAAATAAAACAAGAAAGAAAAGCAAAAGAAACAATATATATATATATATATATATATATATATATATATGATTCTTTTTTATTCTAAATATAATATGGGATGAGTTTGTTTCAGATTTTTTAATAAAAAAAATCTATTTTTTAAATCAAAAATAATTTTGTAGGGTTTGACCGTGTTTGTCCCTCTATCAATTTTTATTGGGTTTCACGCACTAAATTGTGACAATTTTTCTTCTTGCATGAGACTATGATGTAGGTTTTTCACCAAATAACTTTTATTTTCAATTTTTTTACATTGTTTTTTTTATTGTTTCTACGCCCTTTTATTTAAACTATTTTATTTTTACATCATTATGCGATTTTTTTTGCTTCGTCTGTTTATTTATTGCTTTTTGATGAGTATTCAAATTACATTAATCAATTTTAAAATGCGTATAAGAAATAGATTAAACTTATAAATGTTGAAGTGTCTAATTTGAAATATTTCAATTTTTCTGTTATAGTTAGATATAATATTTATTATCACAAGGCATGCATGACTTTAAGAGTGGTGGTTTTTTTTTACTCATACTTAAAAAATGAAAAATGAAGAATAATGAATTTCTACGATACATGCCAAATTTAAATAATTATATAAAAAAACACTTAAATACTTAAGTAGAGTTTAAAAATTAAGACAAAACAATAATTTTCATATGAAATAATTGAATGTAAAAGTATTCGAATCAAATTTTAATTTTTTTTGTTTCTTTGTCTGTTTAATGTATAATCAATTCAAAACAGTCTCAAAGTGTAAGGCAATGTCAATCAATCAATATTTTTTTTTTCATTTATCTTCTATTTATTTATATTATAATAATAATACTTTTGTATTCTTATTTTAATTTAATTGTATAAAACATTGATTCTATTGAATAATATTTTAAAAATTAGTTTACTAAAACAAGACATATGTATTCATGTAGAGCGAGAGGGAGCGGTAGTAGATAAGGGAGACGTAGAGATATATGACTTATAGAAAAAAAGAGATTAATGTATTATAAAAGTCTTGTCCTTTATGGTAATTTTGTAATTTAAAAAATCACTTTTATAAAATTGTATACAAACAGATTAAAAATCATTTAAAAAAAAATCATTTTTATGATAGTAAACAAACAGAAATAAAAAATTATTTTTAAATAAATCTCTATAAATTTCTAAATTTTTTAAACTAAAAATTATTTTTATTTAAGATCAAACAAACTCATGATATAATACAAAATAAATCTATTTTTATAAATAATTAAATAGATAGATTCATGAACATAAAATTCAAGTTCCCGCCAAGTCGTATCTCTCTTCATACCGCCCAAACACTTTTCCACTAAATATATTTGTTTTCTTTTCCATATTCACAATCTCTTCACTCAAAACCCTAATCCTAATCTCAATCCCTTTCTACTTCTTCCCCTTCCCTTCTTCGATTCAATTTTTTCCAAATTCTCAATGGACATTCCAAAATCACAATCGATCTTCAACATCGTCGCTTCAAGGGAGCTCAATTCCTTTCAAGGTACTTCAATTACTCACTCACTGCACACTTTCACAACTTGATTTTGATTTTTCTCACTCTTTAGGGCTTGTTTATGTCGTTGTTACAGTTCGAAAACGACCTCACATGGATGGATGGTTTCATGGTTTCCAAGAAATCGGAGCTGTAGCTTCACAGCACGATTCTGAAGACATTGTTCCCATCGCTCTCTCATTCGCTAAGGTACTCAATCAGCCTTCCAATTTTCCTTTCATCTCTGGTTTTTTGTTTTTTTTTGGGTTTTTTGTTTTTAAATTTATTTTTTGGTGTAGACTACTAAATATTCGCATATTCTCGCCTTAACGGATGAGGAGGGGTATGTAAGATTGTTTAATACTCGACGCCAATTCGCAGTGCCCGTGTCCTTCGAAAAAAATGCTGGTATGTTTTGAGCTCTATAGCATATACACATCTGATCAAAGGTGTTTCCGTGTCCGACACATTGATTACATTGGATTAATTTATTTTCTCAACCTATAACTGGTGGCGACTGATTGTGTCTTGTCCAGTGTCTGTGTTAGTATCCATGTTTCATAGGTTTTGAGTTTAATTAACTTCATATTAGTTTGATATATAATATAATTTTATGGTTTATGATTTACTTATGTGGACGTTTTTTCATCTTTTGATCTCAGAGGAAGCAAAAATTTCTGAGTGGAGTTCGCATTATAATGCAGTTTTTGATGTTTGTTGGATAAAGGTAGCACTAAATTTTGTAATCATATGTTGACATGTTTTAAGAATTTGCTTTTGTTATTTCTTTGATTGACTGTTATTAGTTTGGATTGTTTATTTCCTCAGTGTTTTGAATTGATTTACTATTGTATGCAGGATGATACACAGATCCTCACCGCTTCTGGTGATCAAACGGTGAGTCACTGTGTTATCGGTTTACTATTGTTTGATAAAACAATATATGGATTAATTTGAATGATACCTGTACATGACTGCTCTTACTTTGTTCTGTTCCCGATTCTTTTATGATACTTGCTAAATTTTGAATCAAATGTACTGCATTTTGGTGCACTGTGCACGGGTTGATACTTGATTATTAGCATAGGATTTAAAGAGTACCCAACATCCAATATCCCTTTTCTAATTTGCAAAGCTTATGGATCAGACTTAACTGAAATTCAAGTCAATAGCTACCAATTTCATGTCATTGAATTAGAGTTGAATTGGTTTTCATCATCTTTGTAGTTAGATATAGTAACATACGAGTAGCTTCCTTTAAGCTGGTTTTGTCTTGAATGTTCTTATGGTATTCATTTACAGGTGAAGATATGGGATGTTCAAGAAAAAAAGTGTCTTGGAATGTTAGGCGGGCATACCGGCAGTGTGAAATCTATTTGTTCTCATCCAACTAATTCTGGTAGCATTTCATTGTACATGCATCTCTATGATCCTTCACAGTACTGAATTTTCTATAACCACAGAGTAATGTATTAGTAATTAATGTTCCTTTATCTCCAAATTTACAGATATTATTGTCTCTGGTTCAAGAGATGGATCCTTTCGTATTTGGGACTTAAGATGTAACTCAAAGTCAAAAAATAGACGTGGAGAAGTTAGCACAGGGTAAATTACTGTTTTATATTTGTAAAACTCTTGTAATGAGCATTAACTGTACCTGTTAATCTGTCAATTAGTATGAGTTTTTAATGAACTTAATGTTTTCTTAAAGTTTATTTATTATCTGTTTGCTTCTCTAGTTCAATAGCTGTTGTTGAAGGAGCACATGTTTCATCTCAAGCACAGCGAGTAAGGAGGGGCAAGGTCAAGGTTAGTTTCTGGTGGTCTTCTTTCACATTTTCCAAACTAAACTTTTCTAACAATAACTCTTACCTGTCAGACTGCTTCTATGAGCATTACATCTGTTCTTTGGCTCAAGGATCAATTTTCCATAGCCACTGCTGGGGCAGTGAATAGGTTAGTTGGTTTTATTACCGATCAGAATAAAATTCAAGTTTTCTGAAGCTTTTAACTGTGTTAATTGATTTTACCATGCAATTGGTTTATTTCAGTGTGCTGAAGTTTTGGGATACCAGAAATCTTAGAAGTACTGTCACACAGGCATGGCCTCAGCCTCAGTCAACAGGAAAGGTTAGTTGGAACTGTATTTGATGTGAAGTGGCAATGTTCTAGTTTCTATACACTGAGTCTGGCTTAGGAGTTGAGGGTCCTGACTAAATTTAACCACAATTTATAGGTTTCATAAGATATTATATGCATTTCCTAAGGAATATATCTCACATAAATTTAAAATGTAAATGTGATAGAAATCGTCAGCAGTATTATGCTTTTTATTTTTATATCACTAATTTTGGGACATTGTTGATTTTCTAATTAATTTTGATTATTGGAAAGCTTGAAACAATGTAGTCTTTAGCCTCTTGACTGTATTCTCTGTCCTTTCAGCAAAGATTACATGGTATATCTAGCTTGTCCCAAGATGACAGTGGAGTTTTGCTCTCAGCTTCCTGCATGGATAGCCGGTATACTCCTAAATTCTATTTTTGTGAATCAAACCATGGTTTAGAGAACATACAATACAACATAAAGTAAAATAAACTGTGTTAGGATTATACATACTCCCTAATGTGATTTGATTTAGATACAGAAATGGCTAATTCAACAAACTATTTCTTCCTTCTTGTAGAGTTTATCTATATAATATACTTCAAGTTGAAAAGGGACCTTTAAGATATTTTGAAGGAGGTCGCATAGATTCATTTTTTGTAAAGGTGAGGATTTGGTCTGTAACCCAAGATTTCTTTGTTCAGTTTCATTCAGAACTCCTGACTTTTTCTATGTCTGATGTGTGCAATTCCAGGCTGCAATAAGCCCTGATGCGTCAAACATAGTTTGTGGTTCTAGTAATGGAAAAGCATATGTTTGGCAGGTAACATTTCTTACTTTGAATCAGCTGCTCTAAGTTAGGTACTTTGGTTGCAGTAGGGATGTAATTTAACTTAACTTTCAAAAACCAGGTTAACAAGCCTCAGGTGGAACCTACCATTTTGAAGAGTCATGATGAGGAAGTTACTGCAGTTGACTGGTAAATTGAATATTGAGTGTGGTTTTAGTTCTCTCCGATAGGAGATTCTAACTTTATTTGTTTCACAGGTGCCGCTCGGATATTGGAAAATTAGCAACTGCTTCTGATGATTTCACAGTAAGCAACACAGTTTATTTTTATTTCTTGTTTGCAATGACGTTAAGTTCAGGACTGTATTCACCTATTTTTTTATTTCACCTCTAGTTTTTTGTTTTTCTTTGGATTTGTAACTTTCTCTGATTTTGCATTTTTAGGTCCGGCTATGGAAAAAATGCAGTTATGTTAGCACAACAAAGTCTCCATTTGCCATCCGAAGAAGAGTTATGGCCATGCCTAGTACAGAGTGCAAAATGCTATTAAATAATGAAGAAGTTTGCTCCAAGTCAGGTGACTCTGGTTTATCATCCAATGAAGTACCGCAAAACCCAGTTAAGTCAGCCACTCCAGTTACACCACAAAAAATGACTACATCTGAAGGCCATAAGAACCAGCTTTCAGCAGAACTTGATCTAACTATATCTCCTCAAAAAACTCCAGAGTGTGCTTTGAAGAGCCCTTCATCTGTATTGAACCCGCCACCCTCCCTGAAAAGAACTATCCGGGACTACTTTGTTGCATCTTCATGAATCTTTTAGTAAGATTAAACTAACTAAATTCTGTTGAAAAGTAGTTGTAGATAGTGATCCTGTGATAGAGGTGGTATGTGTGGCTTGGAATTTCTTCAACGTTGTTATTGGGTAAGGTTCTCTTTCATGAGTTTTTAAATGCTCAGTTTATTTGTTATTGTAAACTTATGATAAGGCATTTGTTGTCATTGCTGCAGGTTATTTGAAATGTAAAGTGCATAAGGATTGGTTTTTGCAAGGATTGCTAAAGCTGTACAATTTTTTTGCTTCTGCTGATTTGCCAGAGACAAGTGTGTGCTATAATGACGAGCATACATATTCTACTATCATGTTGTGAGCTAAACAATTAGGCTAAGTAGTGGTGCCGGCTCATAAATGATGGTTGATTTCCATTATTGAACCATGAATGGAACGCATGACTAGGCGTAAGATGCTTGGCATGTACCTTGAACACCATAAGTGAATAACTCATGCTTTGTAGGTGCAATGTACAGAAATGAATGCACTAAAGTTTTGATTGTCCATGTTTGAAGTGATTTGTTTTTATATGCTGCACTTGCATATTACTTTCTAAATAGATATAGAAACACAGTATTGTAGTAGGGGTGGCTCCAGGCTGGGTTGATTTGATTAGGGACGGAATTTTGATCTAAATCATTTTTCATCTGGTTGGGTCATTGGATGTGATTTGATTTGTTATTTTCTCATTCAACTGAATTGTTCTTGCCCCTTCCTCAAATCCCTAGACAACCATTTTCCACAAAATCCATAAGGGAACCAGCGCCTTCCTTCCTTCCTCAAACCCGAACACTCACATCTTTCCCTTTCTCTCTCAACTCTAGTTGTCTCACCCCTCTAGGGGGATACAGGATCCAGTCTGGCCCGGTGGTCCGTTCTAATCTGATAGCTATCATTTTTTCACCGCCAAACATAGAAATTAATCCTCCTGCCACAAATCTTCCCCCAATCATCCTTTTTCTAAAACATCCATCAAGTGGGAGTTGGCTTCATTTTGAATAAAATTGAGTGAAAAATTGAAAGAAAGCAACTTAGTGAGAAACACATATAAGAGTAGGCATGGCCAATATGTTAGCTTGATTTGGTTTGGGTTCATTGGGTGATTTTTCAACCAGGCATTTGATCAACTGAATTCTAAATTGTAATTTGAATCAATTCAATTTTCGTTGGTCGCAAAATTTGGTTGCTTTGCATCCATATCGTCATTCCTAATTGTTAATTAGAGACGAGGAACGGTTAATTAGAGAAAAGAAACATTTAAATGACATTGACTGATTAGGTTTCATTTGTAAAACTAAAACAACCTATTTTTTTTCGAAGAGAAAAGCTAAAACAACCTAGTGTCAATCTTAAAACATGTATTACTAAAAAAAATACTAAGCTCAAGCATTGTAGATTTTACATTAGTCAGTTTTTCATTTCACTTTCTCCCAATCTTTAGAGAGCACGATATTTAATTGTTTTTCGATATTTTTTTAAAATTTCAAATTTGATTTGTATTTGACAAAAGCAAAATTTATCAATACCATGAATAATCAAACCCAATATACATTGTTTGAGTATTAATAGTCGCCCTAGTAAATTTAATTTATTTATGCAAATCACTTAATCTTATTTTATTTTTATTAATTTGACGACGGTATAAAATTTATTACATTATTAATGCATGACAATTGAATTCTTTAAAATTTATAAAATTTATCTCAATGATTAATAATGTCAATATTTATAAATATACTCTTTAACTTACACTTCTCAAAACGCTCTTTTTTATTGGTTGAATTTTATGAAATTTATTTGAATGATTAATGTCAATATTTATAAAGATACTCTGTAACTCACATTTTTCAATATTCTTGTTCTTTTGGTTAATTCACATTTTTCAATATTCTTGTTCTTTTGGTTAATTATGTAGTGTCCAATAAATATCGCGAATTAAATATGAATTTAAAAGAAAAGTACAATGTATTTTAAAAAATATGATACCAGAAAAGAAACTAAGACTAAAGCACTAAAAAACTGAATCAGTTTAATTGGTTTAGGTGAATCAAATTAATCGTGTGGTTCTTACACCCTTAACCAAACTCATCGCATGGTGAAAGGCTGAAAGCAGTACACACCACTTCCCTCTCAACAAAATCCTCAGTTTTTTTTTTTTTTCTCTTAAAAAGAAGAAATAAAAAATGCCCATTTCCCAAAGAAATGGTTTCTCAATGGTACTCACAGCGTTGGATTTTCATTTCTATGAATTCTTACCATGGAGAGCGTCGCAATTGATCAAAATAAATAAATCAAACGGTGCAAATATGTTTTAATTCAATCACGCAGGAGTAATCAAATCATACGGTAAACATCAAATCCAATTTCCCACCAAATTATCCCTTATATATTCCCATCTTTCAGTTTCCATCTAAAAACCGTTATTCTCTTTTCTCTCTTCTCAAAACAGTTATTCACTTCACTTTAATCTTCTTCTTCTTCAATGGAATCTCGAAAACCTAAATCGATCTTCAACCACATCGCTTCAAGGGAATTCAATTCCTTTCACGGTTCTTTTTCCCTCTGTCTCTAAGAATCACTACTCACTCACTGCACAATTTCGTTTTCTTTACAACTTGTTTTCTCTCTGTGGTTTGTTGTTGTTTTTTGTTACAGTTCAAAAACGACCTAAAATGGATAAACTACTCTCTGTCTACAATGAAATTGAAGCTATACATCTATTCAACGATGAATTCGAGTTTGTACCATTTGCTCTCTCCTTCTCTAAGGTACCATACTCTCCTTCGTTTTTCTCCCACTTTTTATTTTTTATTATTGATTATTGATTTTTGATCATTGGATATTGATTATTTATTTTTGACTCATTTTTTATATTTGATATTTCTAAAAGTTTGTATAAATTTAATTGATGAATTTAATTTATATATATGGTCAATATAAAATGTTTTTATGTCAATTAATAGTGATACTTTAGTTTTATTTAAACTACTTATAAAATTATGTCAATAAATAATTATGATATGTCATCGGTTTAAATTCTTTACTATTTTATATCTAAAATAATTTTACCATAAAATAGTTTTTGATTATGGATATGTCTTGGATAAAATGTTTTAATATAGCCGGAATATATGAATTATATCCGATGAAATGATAGTGTAAAACCATTTTATAATGAGAAGTGCATATCCTTTTTCTCATTATTTATTTTTGATATTGGCGATATAGTTAACTATATATCTAATTTTTATTTTGGGTTTTTTTGTGTGTAGACTTCAAAACGTTGCTACGACCTCGCTGTAGCTGATGAGGATGGCTACGTGACCTTGTTTGACACTCGATGCAACGAAACAAGTTTGTTTTTGTTTCTAGTTCAATTTCGCATAATTTCATGGTTTGATATTTACCTATCATGTGAACGTTTTCAATCTTAGAGGAGATATGCGAATGGATTGCGCATAAAGTGAGCTCAAATGTGTTTTTTCCTGAAGTTTATGATCTTTGTTGGATTAAGGTAGTCTAGTCCTCAATTTGGCAATGATGTAATCACGTTTTTCAGTCACTTCTTTGATTGATTTTTTATTAACTTGTTGAATTGTTAATTTCCTCGATGTCTTCAATTGTTTTACAATTATTTGCAGGAAGATACCCAAATTCTCACTGCTTCTGGTGATAAAACTGTGAGTTATTGATTTAATATTGCATACTATGCATACTAGGATTAATTGGAATGATCATTGTGTTGTTGCGCTTGTTTTATTTTGTTCCTGATTCTCATCTGCTACGTGCTTGATTTGAATGATTGAAACAGAAGCACTTTATTTTTGTGCACTCTGCATTGGTTGATTGTTAGCATAGGATTTAAAATTGCACTGTGCCCAACATCAAAATCGGATATTACTTTTTAAATTGCAGAGCTTGTGGATCATATTTAACTGAAATTCAAGTCAATAGATACCAATTTCATTTCATAGAATAAGAATGGGATAGATTTTCATCATCTTTATAACTAGATATGTAGTATCATAGGAGTAGTTTTCTTTAGGCTGATTTTATCTTTAATGTTCTTGTTGTGCTTATATACAGGTGAAAGTATGGGATCTTCAACACAAGGATTGTCTTGGAGCGTTAAGGGGGCACACAGACTTTGTTAAATCTATTTGTTCTCATCCAACTAATCATGGTAATTTTGCTTTGTATATGCATCTCTAATCTAAGTTACTACTGAATATTGGATTTTCAATAACTGCAAAATGATATATTAGCAATCACCATTCCTCTTATCTCCAAATTTACAGATATTATCGTCTCTGGTTCAAGAGATAAATCCTTTCGTCTTTGGGACTTAAGGTGCAAGTCAAATGCTGAGAGTGGAGATGGAGAAAGTAGCATATGGTAAGTTGTGAGTTTTTATTTGTCAATTAGGATATGGTAATCTGTTAATTATCAGTTATAAATGAAGTTATTGTTTTTATTCAAAGTTCATATATCATCCATTTGCTTATCTAGTTCAACTGCTGTCGTCAAACGCGCCCATCTTTATTATGATGAAGAAGACAGACAAGTAAGGAGGGGCAGGGTTAGTTGTTGTTGGTCAGCCATTCCTTCGCATTCTGCAAACTAAACCTTTCTATCAACAATTCCTGTTAGGTTGATTCCATGAGCATTACATCTGTTCTTTGGCTCAAGGATCAAGTTTTCATAGCCACTGCTGGGTCAAAAGATAGGTTAGATGGAAGTATTACCCGTGAAAAAAATTGTATTTTCCGAAGCTTTTAGCTTAGTTGATTGATTTTACCATGCAATTGGTTTATCATTTTCAGGGTGCCAAAGTTTTGGGATACCAGATATTTGAAACAAGATGTCACATATACAGGTCTTCTTCCTCGGTCAACAGAACAGGTTGGTGGAAACTGTGCTGTGAAGTGGTAGGTTTTTTTTTATCCTTACAGTCAGGCTCAAGAGGTTACAAATTGAGGATCGTCAATAAATTTAACCATGATTTATATAGGTTTACTTATATGCAGATCTATGAAACTGTATCTCACTTAAAGTTAAAATATAAGTGCGATAGAAAATGTCAGCTGTATTATGCTTTTTATGTCAGGGATTTTGATTTATATTTGTTGGGAAATCAATTCAATTTTTTTTAATAAATGCATATGGATAAACAGTTATTTATTAGATATTAGAAAGCTGAAAATGATATTCGAAAGCTGAAAAATCAATTCAATTTTGATTTATATTTAAGAGGGGTACACTCTAAGAAGTTTCCCCCCATATATTAGATATCAGAAAGCTGAAAATGATAGAATCTTTAGTCTCTAGATATGTCAATGCAGCAAAGATTACATGGTTTAACTAGCTTGTCCCAAGATGACCATGGAGTTTTCCTTTCAGCTTCCTGCAAGGATAACCGGTATCCTCCTAAATTCTATTTTTGTGAATCAAACCATAATGTGAATCAAATCATGGTTTAGAGAACAACGACAAAACGTAAAATAAACTGTTTCTTCCTTCCTGCAGAATTTATCTATATAATGTACTTCAAAATAAAAAGGAGCCTTTAAGATATTTTGAAGGAGATAACGTAGGATCATTTTCCGGAAAGGTGAGAATTTTGCATGTAACCCAAGATTCCCTGCGTTCAGTTTCATTCACGACTCCTGATTATTTCTCAATCTGATGTATGCAATTCCAGGCTGCAATTAGCCCTGATGCATTGAACATAGGTTGCTGTTCTAGAGAAGGAAAAGTATATATTTGGCAGGTTGCCTTTTTTATTTTGAATCAGCTACCACGAGTTTGGCACTTAGGTTGCATTAGGGATGTAATTTAACTGAACTTTCAAAAAACAGCTTAACAAGACTGAAGAAGAACCTACTATTTTGAGTCCGACAGAGGAAGATTCTGCGTACGGGTTTTACTGGTAAATTTGAAAACAAACTTGGTTTTAGTCCTCTTTCATATATGAATTTCTTATTTGTTCGGCAGGTCCTGCACCGAGTTTGGAAAATTTGCAACTTCTGGTGATTACGGAGTAAGCAAAACTGTGTGTGTATATATATATTAAAAATTCCTTCGAAGACTGTAGTTGAATTAAAAACTAGATATTCTTGCATATTATCTGCAATGTCCTCCAGTTCAGGACTTCCTATTGACCCATTTTATTAATGCTACATCAAATTGTTTCTTTCAGAAATGTAAACCTTCCTAATTTGACATTTTTAGGTCCGGATATGGAATAAAGAAGTTGAAATTCCAGAATAAAGTCTCTCCGTACGCCATCCAAATAAGAGTAATGGCAATGCTTAGTAAAGAGTGAACAAGTGACTATGGTTTACTATCCAAAGAAACACCACACTACCTAACAAAATCAGCCACTACAATCACATCACCAAAAATGACTACATCTGAATGCCATAAGAATAAGCTTTCATCGGAATTTCTTAAACTGTGTTCTTGGGTAAGGTTCTTTTTCTTGATAATTTAAATGCTTAGTTTATTTGTAATTATAAACTTGCGATAAGATATTTACTGTCATTTCTGTAGGTTATTACTGTCATAAAAGGGTTGGTTATACAACCACTCATCTGTTGAGTACTTGAGTTTTGTACTCCCAAATTCTTGTCAAAATTGGGGAAGCTAAAAGCCAAAAAACATGTAAATCTTGACAAATTTTGGCTTCTGCCTATTTGATAGAGAGACAAAGGGGGCGTGTTCTAAATCTACTTGATGAATGATGTGCATATGAATTCTGATTGTCATGTTTTTTGCTATGCAATTAGGCTAAAATGTTTAGTACTTGATGAAAGAAATCAACACACAAGAAACATATAGACATTCATTGATTGGATCTCTAACTAAAACCACCGATTGTCAAGCTTAAGCATGTATATTTCTACTAGTGGTACTTCCTATTATTATTAGGATTATCCCTGTTCACTATTTCCTTTCATTATCTTTCAAATTTTTTTATCAATAGTACGGTATTTAATCATCTATTGATAGTTATTAAAAAAGCACAAGTTGTTTGTGAGGAAACAAAGAGACAATGCAAAATTCATCTCTTTGCTTGAAATAAAATTTGTTCTCCAAAGATGTCGGGAGGTTTGTCTTAGGAAAGCAGCCCTTCTTCAAGGAAGTTGGTTAGAGACTAATCGACACGCTGGCCTCAATTGTAAGAGCTAACTAAAGATGTGGGCTTGATTTAATTCCTTGATCGTTTTCCTCCCTTCACACTACTAAAAAAACTAGTTTTCTGGAAGCCTATATTCGGACCGCACAAGTTATTTGAAAGTTCCAATCCAAACTCTATAAATTTGGTGATTTTTTAGAATAAATACATCCGCATTAATGTGAAAGGGTGAGGAAAGTAGTGTCCTTAAGGTTAGGCAACTTATATCGAATTTTTGGAGAGGATGGTACAACATAATACTCATTTATTGATCGATAATGAAATCATCCATCAGATTTTGAAAAGCCTCGTGGGTGTCTAATCATTGACGGAAATTGTAATAAGTATTGTTGGAGGGACATGTTAAGACACTAAAAGTAGAATTTTTATCTTGTAAGTGGTACATTTAATTCCTTGAAATTTTAAATTTTGATATTTGTCACACAAAATTTCACTTTTATTTGTATTTTTATTTTTTAATAAAGACACTTGTTAGTATGACCTATAATTGATTATTTGCTTGTTGCGGGAGGCCTTTTGAAGAACATGGGTTGTAGATTATTTGCACACAAAAGAGTTGTAGCTCACAACTATCTATTTGTAGACACTCATGGGAGATGGGATTTCCCTCATTTTTGCCATCTAATTCCTATTCAAATACTCCATCAGAAATAAAATATCAGCAAAGGTTTATTTGAAAATTTAATATTTCGACTCTAAATTTTAGATTTGATATATTAATTCTTTAAATATTAAGATTAAATTACTGAAAGGAAACAATTGAAATTCATCTTTTAAGTGTTATCAAAATATATATAAAATATAGAAATATTCTCAAGATAAGATAAACTTGACTAATAAATTACATTCTGATTAGTGTATATTTATATGAAAGGTTACGAAACTAAAATGGTATACACTTTAATATTACTAAAAGAAAAGACATAAAACAGAACAATTTTGTTCCATTTCATCCTCATTTATATACCAAACACTAATTAAGCATTGATAGGTTAATGTAATAATGTAATATTATTGGTTAATGTACAGTTCTTGTTTAACAATGGTGTAACATCCAATTTGGCTGGTTGGTTCCACTATGAATTGTTCATGAAATGTACCCATTCTCTTGCTAGAAATATCAATTCCAAGATCCTTAAAGTTTGGTAATCCCTCTACTTGAACGCCATCTCCACATATGAGGAACTGATTACCAATTATAAATGATCCTGAAACCCTAATTGCGACTCCGTCTTCACCATGAGCTCGACATTGAAGCTTCTCAACCACATGCACCAACTTTTCCGGAGGCCATTCACCAACTAACGTTGTTCGAATACTCGATAGAGTTGTAAAGATATTGTTAGGACCAATATGTTGTTTTCCAGAGAAACTGCAAAATCAATAGAAGAATATTGTTAGCATGATCAAGAAGGCTTAAAAAATTCACAAAAAGGTCCTCGTCTATTCTTGATATTCTAAACGAATTAACCATAACAGAAACGCTAACAATACACTCTTTTTAACACACTACTTCAATTAATCATAAAAAGGGTATTAAAAGGGATTTAATTTGTATGTATTATCAGTGTAAAACATTTTCATACATGCATCCAATTACGTTGATCATGTAGATATCTTTAGAGATATATTATAATGTAACACAACAAAATGGCGTCATGATGTGATTTGATTGGATGCATCTGTAAAAATGTTTTACGCTGCCGATACATAGCAAATAATCTCATTAAAGAGTGTTTTATGCGTTGCTAGCATTCCTCTTAAGCATAATTTACTTGGTTTGAGTAGTGCGCCCTAGAAATCAATTTTTACTCTATTAGTTCCATTTTTTATACAGATGAATTGTAAACTCCAATTGTTGCTCTTATAGTAACAAGTTTCATGTAAGAGAAACACGTCCATTGTATTTTTCTATCATGTTAAAAAGAGTGTAAGTTGTTGTAAATGAAAAAACAAAACAAATTGACACAAAATTAAAACATTCAAAAAAAAAAGTACACACCTGAAAATTGAGTTTTCGTTATATAAGTTCCTTGTATGTTGCCACTTATCGTCAGGTCCATCGAATAGTAAGTAATAATGTATCGTCAACATCTGGAGAGAAAATGCAAAGTAAAAACAGTTTCAGATAAAACTTCCCTACGAAAATAAGCATGCTGGCTCGAATAATATAAGAGATAATAACTAGAAGCTACTTACATCTGCCAAGTCCTTCATTTTTTGCGTAGGATCAAAAACACTGCGAACAAATCCTCCTAAATCTACCTTGGCAGTTTCATACTTTGTGATGAACGGGTGCAAAAGAAGCTGCAGTAGGGTAACACCGAGTTATCAGGTTCAAACCATCATGTTTTTATCTAATGAAGTGTCTAAACCTATATTGTTAATTGCAGATTGCAAAAAATAGTAGTTTAATCAAATTCCGCTACTTTAAAGTGCTACAGCATGTCACTAAACAATAGCAATTTGTTCAAATTCCGCTACGCAATAACACTATAGCACCATTAAAGCCGTTATTTGACAACACTGATCTTAATGCAAAATCAACATGGTAAATTGTATAATGTTGGAACGAACATATTCTAAAGAAAACATTATACTTTCTACCAGGCAAGAATGCAAATGAAAACAGAAAGTGAATTACAAGGAAATAAATGCATGCACACTAAATAATTTGCACTTTAGGTAGCGTGGTGGAATGCAATGCAATACGAAGCAAGAATAGTGCAAAACCGTAGTTGCTATACACTGTGATGATATGATATCAAGGTTTATTTCATTTCTCTCACCTGTTCTGCCGTTGGTCTATCATCGGGATCCTTTTGTAAGCAAGCATCAACAAAGGAGCAAAATTCAGGTGAAAACTTTTCTTTTGATGGCGATGGTGATGGATCTTCGAGGATCTGCCATAAAAAGCAAGTATAATTATTTCCATTCAGTCAAACAAAATGAAACAAAAAACACGAAGAAGCATTGGCACGCACCTGCAACATCAAATTGACAGGACCTTCATTAGCTGTATATGGGAATTCTCCTGTTCCACACTCGAGAAGCGCGAGACCGAGGCTCCAAATATCAGCCGGATAAGAATAGCTTTGATTTCGAATTCTCTCAGGCGACATATATGTAACGGTTCCAACGAACGTAGCACACTGAAAAGTTGTACCCTATAGCTTAGTATTGTACTCATCACCAGAGAATAAAGATTACATTTGCAAATTTTTTTACAGACGTAATGCACGACAACAAACTAAGACTGATAGAGTAAACTCACCATTGCAACTGAACTCTCTAAGCCAGCACTAATACCAAAATCCGTAATTTTGGGCTCCCCCTTGAGATTTACAAGCAAATTGGCAGGCTTTATGTCTCTGTGAACTAAATATCGGACTCCATGTAGATAGCTTAGACCCTTAAAAGAAAACAAGAACCAACCACGTTAGCATATCTCAGTGTTTCCAGTAGTGTTGCCAATTATGGATTGCAGAAAATAGCGGTCTGTTCAAATTCTACTACGCTATAGCGCTATATGACAACACTTTGTGTACTAAATTGCGTATCGTTGAACAATAGTGATTTGTTCAAATTCTGCTATGCTTTAGCGCTATAGTACCGCCACAACTGCTATTTGACAACACTGGTTTTCAGTAAAGAAAAGTTCAAAATGAAAATAGAAGAATATGTTCCTCACATGTAAGAGCTTTTGAAACATGGATGATAAAATACGTTCGGGTATATTTCTATGCATTCGCAAAATATCTGCAAGTGATCCTCCATCCATGTACTCCAAAGCTATGCTTATTTGTCCAGAATCCGGAGTGTAAAATGCGCCATGAAATTCCACAAGACCTTCATAACAAGGTGCTTCACATAATGTCCTTATCTCCGTAAGTAGTTGCTGTCTTTTCTCCTAATTGGCACAAAAAGTATCACTAAGTCAAAAGAAACTATAATAATTTGGCCTTCTTAAATGTTTGCTATTATTTCGACATTGTTCATTTATCCCTTAGAAGTAGACATTAATCACATCAACGATAGAGTCACACAAATAAAGCATCTAGCAACTCCATAACTTTCAAAACACAACATCAAGACTCAAGAGTGTATCACAAAGCATAAAAAAAATACCACATATAAGAAGAGAGCTGAGAGAGAGAGAGAATTTGGATTGAAGAGATAAGAGACATTTCTCATAAATTCAAATTGAAAAGAGGAACACCATCTTATTTATAGTTAGAAACTAAGGCACAGAAAAAGTAGTTATAAAAAACTACCAGGTTTTAAATAAAGGTTTGCGATTCTAGACGGGGCTACAACATAACAGTTTTTTTATGTAGCCAAAACCGCAACATGATGGAGGTTGAGGCCTTTTTGGCTGCATTTGATCGTGATTCTCCACGGTATCAACTATCAAGGATCACGATAAAACCGCTACCACTACTATGACCACTATTTAAAACCCTGATAACTACCCTATGGCTATACTAACTTGCTAACTACGTTGATCCCTATACAATTGATATCTATGCCACAAGAGATTCAAATAGAAATTGTAAATTGTGAATTAAATAAAAAATGGCACAAGAATTAAAATTAGGTAATACCTTCTCAAAGATATTGATCTTCTTTAATGCAATAATCCTATGTGTTGGCATATGCATAGCTCTTTGCACAACACTACTAGCACCACTACCAATTGCTCCAAAAATTCTCATCTCATGAGAAGCAACCCTAAATGTTTTCTCTCTATGATCACTTTCATCAACATCCCTAGAAGTTGAACATTTCTGTAATCCAAGTTCATTGATATTATACACTCCGTATGATCTACTTAACAAGTTCACAGTTCCACCATCTGAAAACTTCACAATTCAATCAACCAAAAAAAAAATCATATTAGAAACAACATATTATACAAAATTACTAAATTTGAATATTGTTTTGGAATTAAAAGAAAAGGGTTTCTTACTGTGTAAGAATCATAAGGGTCTAAAGTTGAATTTGATGAGAAACCCTTCTCGGCATCAAATAAAGGTGCAAGCTTTTTTCTCAATTCCTCTAACCCAGACATTGTTACATCAAAAAAGCTTGATGGGGTTTCAGAAAATTAACAAATTAATGAAATTCTTTCAAATCTAAGGTGAAAATCAATAGAAAAAGTAAAAGGGGCAAGTTAATTAAGGTGTTTCTTTCTTGTTTCTTTTTCGGTGTGTCGTTGTTACTCGTTCGTGAATTTCTACGTTTTGTTTAGATATGTCAACCTATAGGGTATATATGCGTTGAGTTGGGCCAATACAAAATCTGATATCGGGACCCATCCATTATTTTTGAATTTGGTTGAGTTTTAAATTTATATTTTTTTTATTTAACCTGAATAGAACCGATCAAAAACCATTTGGGTTGAATTGGATTATACATAAACAATAATTTATTTTTTATTTTATGGGAGAAACATAAGTAACAACAATAACAATTTAATTGAATAAAAATATATTTAAAGAAAACCAAAAGTAAATTCAACAGTCTTCAAATTTTTAAAATTTTAATAGATAAATAAAAATATAATATTGTATTGTATATACAAATTTTAAGTTGTAAATTTACAAAAATATATTGAAGACGTGTAGTAAATCAAATTTTGGTTGACATTTTTAATAATTAAAAATTAGTTTGAATTTAGGTTAAAAAATTTATTTTATTTTATAAGTACAGTAGTTGTTTTTGTAATTTTTTTTTATAAATTATTCTCTTTGATTTTTTAATAATAGACATCTAGATTATAATTTGGTATACAAAAATTAATGTATTTGGTTCAAAGTCGTCTTAAAGATTTTTGAACCTCTACTCTAAAAGATGCACATATAGCATATCACCTTCACATATTAAACTCAAATATACATTTCAACAATAATAACCTAACAATCACAATTCAACTCATAAAATATACCGATTATAGAACCCAACGTTACACAAACATACACTACAATATGTATATTAATTAGCATATATCAAATTACTCAAACCACAACCTTGTCACAATAATTATTCTTTTTTCAATTCTTTTTAATATAAATTTTATACATAAAAGTATAAATATAAAATTTTGGATAACCTATGTTAATGGTTTGAACAACAGTTAAGGGTAATTTGTTATGTATCCATTTTTATTTAACAAATTATAACTTAAATGTCTTTTATAAACAAAATAATAAGAGTAGTGTTTTTAAAAAAATTGTTGGCTTAATTGTAATTTTAGTCCTTCTATTTTTACTGATTCACGAAATTGGTCTCCTATTTTAAAATTCGACAATTTTGGTCCCTCCTTCTGATTTTTTAGATTGCTCTTCTTAAGAAAACAATTTAAAAATTAGATACAAATTTTATGAGTAAACATATACGAGATTATAATGGCAAAACAAATTAAACGCTAATTAAGTTGAAGAAGAAGAGTATAACCGATGAATCTCATTGGCTACTCACTCCAAGTTCACCACCATTGTATCAAGTCTCTATATTCTTTTGCCTTCCTAACACAATTTTTAAACAAGAGTAATGCTAGCAAGATACTTTTTAACACATTTTTTTCAATACACTATATTTAATTGATTAAAATTCACCATGATTTCTACCAAATTCATATGTAATACACATAATTTCGTGGGATTCATAAAATTTTTAACAAAAATCAAATAGAATGTGTTAAAAAGTGTGTATTAGAGAGTATCAATACTCCTCTTTAAATAAATATATCAAATAGTAAAAGATGAAGTACAAGCTAAAAATAATCGATGATTTATTTTTATATACAATTACAAAATACTCTCTTCTATTTTAAATATAAGATAAAATAATATAACAAAAATAAATGTATTTAATATAAATTTTAAACTAAATATATGAAAATATTTCATGAGTATGCGACCAAAGATCCTTCACCACACCTTCTCCTTTTTTCCATTTCCATGCAAACAATATCACTAAAAACAAATACAAAAAACAAAAGAAAACAAAAATACAACATTAGATAATTTTTATTCAGGAGAACATGATACTCTCTAAGTACCAAAAAAAATTGTAATGAGGCTATCGAAACAGAAATTGCAATGTGTGGTCACTCGATTTACCTATTTTATGAATTGTTTTAGGTACATTTTCCTCTTTAATCCAATGCCTATTGCATGCTATATATCATATTCCCTTTCCTCCATTCCTTTCTATAAAAGATAATTAGATTATATTCCTTTATATAAAAGATAATTAGATTATAATTTAATCAATTAAATTGTTGTATTTGGTAGGATTTGAGAAATGATTCTTCCATATAAATATTGATGTCAATCACGTATTTCTATATGATTTTTGTTTTTTATATCTTTTTTCTTGTCTCATCAAATATTTGTTTTCTCACATCGATTCTAACGTCTACGTTTATTAGTATAAGACATTGAAATACGATATTGATTTTGATGTGTTTAAATAACTCATGTGATATGTTATTCTGTCCATCTCACACTAAGTGTCACTTTAACAACAAAATATTTTCTCAAAATAAATGTCATTTTTAATATAATTTTAATTTTTTTCCTTTCAATTTTAGCATTTAATTATTACTATGTACACGACTTCTAAAACATTAATTTTAATTTGCATTTATGATAGTGAATAATGCACTAATGGTTAAGAATGATAATTTGATAAAATTAGGATTTTTTTTTATTTATAATTTTTTCTTAATATGCGTAAAATGAGCATAAATGACTTTCAATATGAGACGGTAGGAAAAACCTTCACTGAACACTTGCCAAAACATTTACACTTGCAAAATCTCTCTTCAACAACATCAACGAAGATCAAATCCTCAATCTTCAAATTCAATGCTTGTCTTTTTACCACTAGATCAAACTATTCATATTGAGTGTTTATTTACTTAACTTAAAATTTGTATTAGATGAGGAGTTTACCTTGCTATTTTATATCTTCTTAAAAAATTACTCAATTCCTTAAAAAACTTTATTATCCAATTTCAAACACAATCTAAAATTTTGAAGATAATTGTCATCTCCTTATTACTATTCTCTCTGTTCTACGATGAGTGATTTATGTATGAATATAACTTGTACCAAAATAAATAACAATTTGTAATTTATAATATAACATTAATTACTGTTTCCAATCGTATCATCTAATTAATATTACATGCACTATTTTCAATCTAAATTTTCCACTTACATAAATAATGATAAATACAATAATACTTAATAAGAATATTTTAATAATAATGAAATCTGTATTTCCTCTCTCTTTCTCCATTTGCAGATTCGTTGCCGCACTCTACCACTGGCCACGCCGTCGTCAATCGTCACCGATCTCTTGTCCGCCTCCACCTCCACCTTCTTCGTAAGCTTCGCGCTACACGAACCTGCCATTTTCCTCATGCCATCGTATTGCACTCGCACACCCACATGTCGCAGTGCAATCGCACCGTTCTCTGTCTTCCGTTCCTTACTTCATCTTCATCAGTACTCTATTCAATCGTCTCCCTCCTCGCGCGCACCCAAGCCTATTGATTCGACTGCATGTATCAATTTCATGTCTGCATGCACATCTCTATGATTTTGATAACTTGTTTCAATTGATAATAAATTGAGTTTGAATTTGATTCAGTTTTTGCATCTGTGATTCTGATTTGTGACTCTGAGATAGTGAATTTGAGTGAGTTTGGAATTTGGATGAGATTACAAAGATGAAGCGATGAGTTTTGCATCTTTGAATCGTTGAATCAGAATCTGTTTGGTGAGTTTTGCTTCTTTTAAATTTGAGTGAGTGAGTTGAAATTGAGTTGTGACTTGTGACAAGTCCAATTAAAAATAGTAACACACATGTGTAAGAATCCATCCATCCACTTGTCTTTTATTGAGTCTTGGATGTATATATATTCTTTTAAGGACCACTTTTGGGTCCAAAAAAGTTCAATTAAAAATATTAACCAATGTTTGAGATCCACATCTTAACATCCACAACTTTAACTTTGAAAAAATAAGTATGTGATATACTTTCTCGACATAATCTTGATATTTCTAACATTAGTGGTCAAATGTATGACATAACCTTGATGTTTCTAACATCTGTGGTCAAAGGTATGATGGTGCTAGTAATATGATAGGAGAATGAAACGGTTTACAAATACTATTTATGAAGGATTGTTCTTATGCATATTATGTCCATTGTTTTGCTTATCGATTGCAACTTGCCTTGGTTACTGCATCAAGAGAAATTGTTTCAATTCATAAATTTTTTGAGAGGCTGACTTTTGTTGTCAATGTTGTTTGTTCTTCTATTAAGCGTCATGATGAGTTACAAACTACACAATTGCACATTTACTAGAAATTGATGAGATTGTAACTGGTAAAAGTGCAAATCAAATTGGTACTTTGAAACAAGTTGAGGATACTCGTTGGGTATCACATTTCTCTTCTATTTGTAGCTTGATAAATATGTATGAGGCAACTTGTACTATTTTACAAAAAATTACGAAAGAAAGAGCAAGTTATTCTACATGTGGGGGTGTTGGTAGTGCTTATAATAATTTGAAGGCATTTGATTTTATATTTATCAAGCATTTGATGAAAGACATTATAGGGATAGCAGACATGCTTTGTCAAACCTTACAACAACAATCTCTGAATGTAGTTAGTGTCATGTATTTGGTTAGAACAACAAAGTCTCTTATTCAAGACTTGAGAGAAGATGGTTGGGATACATTATTTACTAAAGTGAAGACTTTTTGTGAAAAATGTGATATTGAGATTCCTGATCTCAACGATGTCCATCCAACAAAAAGATTTGAACATTCTCGTCTTCAACAAGGTCATGTCACAATAGAACATTATTTTAAAGTTGAAATATTTTTTACTGCCATTGACCAACAATTACAAAGGTTGAATAATAGATTTAGCGAAAATAGATTTAGCGAGCAAGCAATTGATTTGTTAACTCTAAGTTGTGCTTTGACTCCTAAAGATAATTATCAAGCTTTTAACACTGAAAAAATTTGCACTATAGTAGATAAATATTACCCTATGGATTTCAATATGCAAGAGAAGATTAATTTGAAATTCCAACTCCGACATTTCTTGGTTGATGCTCGTAAGAATTTATCAACTATCCAAGAATTGGGCTCATGTTTGGTTGAAACTGAAAAGACGTAATATTTCTATTTGATTGATAGACTACTCCGTCTTATCATGACTTTTCCAATTTTTACCGTCACAACTGAAATATATTTTTCAACAATGAAAATCATTAAGACTAAGTTAAGAAACAAGATGTAAGCTGACTTTTTGGCAGATAACATGACAATTTATATTGAAAGGAAAATTTCTGCAAGTATCAGTTCTTAGTCTATGGTTGACGATTTCAAATTATTTAAAGAGCATAAAGCATTACTTTAAAGTATTTTTAAGTCATACAATTTAATTATTTGATACTCCACCTTGTACTTATTACAACTTAATTTTTTGCTATACAATATGATTTGCATATTTGATCTATACATTCTAATTTTATGTTTGTCGCCCAAACTTTTTAATCAAGCTCTGCCACTGTGTATATATCGATCAATTATATATTTTGAAAGGGTGAGAGTACTATGATGGCATGGAATACTTGGACAAAGATTCTCTAACCACTAATGTTATGTTTTTTGTTCTTTTTGTTTTTAGTGATCAACAACTAGGTGTATTATTTGCACAAAAATGGAAAAAAGGAGAACACATGGTGAAGGATGTTTGATCTCATACTCAAGAAGGAAACACACTTACCATCCAATTAATGTTTTCATTTTATTCGTTTGTTTTCCTTTTTTTTTTTGGGCAAAAGATGGACGAAGCCCAAAAGACAAATTAACCGACTAAATGGATACTCTTAGACATGTAAATTTCCAAGATATCATAAAAAATGTATTTATGGAGCTCACTAGAATGAGACTCCACCATGTCAATCAGAACTTTAGAGTCACTGTCCACAATAAAATGAGAGAAGCATTTCATTTAAGCCATAGATAAACCAAAGTACAAACTCCACATTTCTGCATGCAGAGTGTCATACACGTCAATCTTCTCGATGTACCCCTTGATCCATCTCCCAAATGAGTTGCGAAAAAGTCATCTACACCCTGAAAGTTAACCATTGTTCTTGAAAGCACCATCAATATTAATCTTGATCTATCCCTCTAGAGGTGGTTTCCAACCAATGTAGGTCAACTCTCGTTGATGCGGGTTCCTATGAAGAGAATGATCGGAGTAGTGCTCAATTTTTTTAACGAAGTTCTAAATAACCATAATTAGATTGTGCGGTCGCTGAAAGTCCACCTCTGAGATGACTTTGTTTCTCTACGTCCACAAAAACCAACAGGTAGTCATAAAAAAGGACTACCATCCTTGTGTTGTTGTTCGACCCCCATTATTATTAAGATTGCTAGCGATCCATTCCTTGCAATTCAAAGTATTTTTTTTTTTTGAAAACAAGTTAGAAGGAACTATGTAGAGCCATAGTTGTGATGCATGCACATAGTCGCAAAGAACATGAAGTGTTGTCTTAGCATATTTCCCACTAAAAGGGCATACAAGAGAGATCCCCACACCCCACTTGCTTCTACGATAATTGATAAGGATATGCTCATAAGCAACAACCACATGAAGGTCCTCTTTTCACTATTTTGTAATTGTAAACGCAAATGGAAGCACTAATTACTTCGTGCATTGGTTCCACTTTTGAAGGATCCAAAATTAATTTTGGGTGGGTATAATTAACTATGACATATTTGGGTGCTTTCGAGTTTAATTGATTCTATTTTTTAAATTGATTTTAATTTGAAATTAAAATTTGTAACTTTTGAGTTTAAAAGTAATTTTTACATTGAAGTTTATTGTTGAATTCACTTATACGTAAATATATTTAAACATAAATTATTTTACATCCAACTTATTTTTTTAGTATAGATGAAATGATAAAGAAATTGACACACAACTATGAAGTTCTAGATTCAAACCTAGGACATGATATCCGGTCTAACAATATTATTTTGATTCAAAATAAAATTCACTTTTAAGTAAAACTAAGTAAACAAAATTAAACCATTCAAAATAATTTTTTTTTGGGAAAATATAGTCTGAAATAAACGCATGTGACTAATAATTGAACGAATGTATGATAGAGAGAAAAAGTCCCATAATTGTTTTAATTGGGTATGATAGAGTAATAATTAAACGCATGTGACTAATAACTTTTAAACTCATGTCACATAATTGAACGCATGTCACATAATTGTTTTAATTGGGTATGATAGAGTAATATTTGTTTTTTGGGAAAATATAGTCTGAAATTAACGCATGTGACTAATAATTGAACGGATGTATGATAGAGAGAAAAAGTCACATAATTGTTTTAATTGGGTATTTTAATCTCACTCATTCATTTTAATCCAATGACTAATAATTGATCTTTTTACTCTCACATAACAAAAACTCTCTCTCACTAGATGTACTATATATATATATATATATATATATGTAATTTAAAAAAAAATATTATGTCTCACGAAGCTGACAACTCAACTCAAACTAACTCATTCATTTGATTTCGATTGGATTTGCAAGAAAAAAATACAGGGATTTGATCCAATTTAAACTTATAAAATTTGTTTAGATTGAATAATGCGTTTAGTCAAAACCGTCCAACCCAATACGTAAACACCCATGTAAATTAATAAATAAATAAAAAAGGAATGCCAATAGAGACATTAGGGCTTTTCCCCTCTCTATTAGCACTCAGTTTTCTCATCATACATTCTTATCATTCTCTCTCTCAACTAGATTGTTGGGATGTTGAAAAAGAGAATTCGAACTTTTTTTTCTTTCTTTCTATTTCAATGTACTCACTTAACTTAAATCAAATATCTCAAGCTTCCTTTTATTTAACCGTGAGACTTTTTATGAGATAAGAAAATAAATTATTGGAAGACAAATTAAGTTCCCTCGAAAGTTAAGTGATTTCTATGTCTTTGCTAGTTCTTCACGTGAAGTGATTGTTGCATTTTGGAGAGTATTAGCTTCGAGATCAATTTTACTATCTTACATGTGGAAAAACACTTTTGTATCTATATCAATTTATCTTTAACAAAGATTATCACATATAATGTTCATCATTTTTTAAGTTTACCAACAAAAACATATATTTGCATGATATTGTTATAATTATATTATGCAAAAGATTCATTTTGATTATGATTATGAAAATCAACATCTTTAGTATACTTTTTCATGTTACTTGAATTACAACTTTATCACATATTACTCAATCCCTCCTAAATGTATATATAGTGATAGTGATATATAATAATGATTTAAAGGTAATGAGACAATATTAATTTAATTATTGAAATGAAAAAAAAAATAATTAATGTTATATTACTGAAGAAAATGAAACTCATTTTCATCATTAGTTTTACCGCATTAAAATTCTTTTTTATAAAATATTAACATTCTATTATGTGTTTAAATTGACACTGGTTCATTCACAAAAGTGTTATGAAATTTCAATATCAAATTTGTTCTCTCTTTAAAATATCAGAGTATTAAATTCTATTTTTTGACTTGTCAAGACCCTATATATGTATATATTCCTATCAATTGAAATTATAAATTGAATGATTTGAATTTCAAACCGGAAAAGTTAGGGAAACAAAAGCAACAGGATACTTTTTTTTGGGTGAAAACGAAAAAAAATATTAAACATGAAAATTTTGAGAATTGGTGGTATTTCATTACAAAGTAATAATGGTGAGTATTATTGAATATGTGTAAGTATCGAACACACATAAATATCAAACATGCGTCAAATTTAAAATTATAGTTTATAACTTCTGAAAAATCACGACCAACATATTTTCAGTGCAATTGGTGCAAAAGTGGACCCTTATTAATATTTTATAGAAAGAAAAAAAATATTTATTCCTATTGGTGGCTCTAGTAGCATTGGTCATAAGGGAATTGGCATTATTGAAGAAAAGAATAATAAATGTTGTCAATGTGATAAACAAGAGTAATTAACTACTAATTAAAATATTATTTTCACAAGCTCTTACTATCAACTAACCTAACATTAAAGCAGAAAAAACACAAAATCATTCGAAAATTTCGACAAACCTACCAAAAGCTGATAATGTTTGCTTCTATACAAGGAAAGTTAAAGATTCATTCTTAGGAATCAATATTGTTTTTTTATTAATATATTAATATTTAATACCAAAACACACACCAAAAAGTTAAAAAGCTGACCAAA
This sequence comes from Cicer chorassanicum, assembly GCA_037974735.1. Taxonomy (NCBI): domain Eukaryota; kingdom Viridiplantae; phylum Streptophyta; class Magnoliopsida; order Fabales; family Fabaceae; genus Cicer; species Cicer chorassanicum. The sequence goes on along the minus strand of JBBPBP010009778.1, from coordinate 469,610 downwards.
AAGAATTGTATGTTGCTTCTTGCTGAAACAATGGATTGGAATTACCAAAAAAGCTTAACATTACCTCTTCAAGCAACCAATCTCAATGCTACAATTACCACTCTCCCTAACAAAGAAGAAACCAAATAGAAAGAGCTTCTTCAATGGTGAAAGAGATTGTGGAAAACCTTTGGAATGGTGATAGTGAAGCTCAAATTCAAGCAGCAATGAAACTTAGTAGATTGTGCAACAAGCAAAAGCACAATTTAGCAGAAAGTGGAGTTATGGTTCCTCTGGTTTCCATGCTTCATTCTGAAAACTGTGAAACCATAGAAGCTGCTCTTTATGCTCTTCTTAGCCTCTCCTTTGGCAGTGAAAGGTTTGTTCATTCACTTTTTCAACCATAGTATTCAACGTTCAATGTAATAAACTTTTCCAGATTACTATTACTAATAGTTCCAAAACCGATGTCGTCGTTCGCAAATCCAAATTTATTTATTTATTTATTAGTCATTCGAATCAATTGTGGTTCAATTGATTGAACCAACTGAACCATGACTCGAAAGTCTCACCAATTCGCTATTTGATCTAATTTTTAAAACATCAAGGAGTACATAAGAGAATAATAGATTATTGAAAATTAACTTTTCCTCAATAAGAGGAATATAATTTAAAACATACTCAACCAAACAGTGTATTAGAGTAACTAAAAAAGTTGGAACTTTTTAATGCCCCAAGATAATTTTTTGCTAGTGGGGTCTAAAGGAATATGTTTTAGGTAATAAATGTTCGACATTGGTTAATAGTGGATTCTAATTTTACCGTCATGATTCTTTTACCAAAAAGTTATGTATAAAACACAAAGGAGAATGAAAATTTCTTCTATTGTAAGAATGTTTTAAAAAGTTTCCTAAGGGACATAATTTAAATCTATTCGAGGACAGTTGTATATCGACCATTAATACCACTTACATTAAAAATATCTTATATAAATTTTTTCACAAATTTTGCAGAAACAAGATTCGAATCGTCAGGTATGGAGCATTGCCAATTTTGCTGAACCTCCTCCATTGTGAAAGCCAGACAATGGTACAATTGTCCATCGCAGCCATGTTAACACTTTCTTCTTGCAAATCAAATAAGGTAGCAATAGCTTCCTCTGGTGCAATTCAATTTTTGGTTGAATTTATCAATAGTAGTAGTAGTAGCACTCACACTGAATCTCAACTAGATGTTATAGCTACTCTCCATAACCTCACAACCTGCCAAGAGATTATTCCATTGATTGTATCTTCAGGTGTTATACTCTCATTACTTGAACTTATCCACAACACAGTAAAATTTTCTCCATTGGTTGAAAAAGCAATAGGGTTGCTCGAAAATATTGTTTCTTCATCAGAGGGTGGACTTTGTGAGGCTGCTAATACTAGCGGAGCGATTCGGATAATGGTTGAGACTATTGAAGATGGATCTTCACTAGGCAAAGAGCATGCAGTTGGTATACTTCTCCTTATATGTCGAAGTTGTAGAGAAAAATATAGAGTACTGATTTTGACAGAGGGAGTGATGCCAGGATTGCTTCAGTTAAGTGTCGATGGAACGCGGAGAGCCAAATCCATGGCTAGAGAATTGCTGTTTCTTCTAAGAGACTGCTCTAGTTATAGCTCGAGACGGAAACAAATTAACCGTGAGCTTGTAGAACAGGTAATGGAAGAAATTGATGCAGGAGAGAAATTGGCTGATACTACTTTGAGATTGGTAGAGGAAATGATTGCAAAACTCAATACATAATCTTTCAAGTAAATAAGGTTTCTGAAATAGGTTAAATTCATAAAGTATTCATGTATCTCTTGGTTCTTTCTAATTTTTATAGGACTTCTAGTTCATAATAGGTTAAGTTCATGATGACTTCTAGTTTAGGACTCAACTATAATGAAGGTATTGAAGTGAGACAATGTAGAATTGTTAAAATTTCTATGTACATAAGATTGGTTCAGAATCTTCTGGTTTGATTCATGTTAGATTTTGATGATGTCATTTGACTGCATTGTTGTTTACAAACATTAAAATGCTTGAAACTGATAAGAATTTTAGATTTGATGTTAATTTCTGATATATTATTGACAAATGAACAAATTTCTTGTCAATGCCCAAGAGTTCTTTTTCTTGGACGAGACAAAATATAAAGTAAGATAGGTCAATAAGATCTTGGCAACTTGGATATTTACTTAAGACATGTTATCCTCAACTTGAAATATGTGAATGCAGAATTCTAAACATTTAAAATAATAGCTCTAAAGACTAAAGTTTCTTGCATACAAGATACTAAATCATACCCCTTAGTTTCTATCCAGTTAGTAATTTTGATGGCAGTTAAATAATCCTATTTAACAAAATCAAGACATGACTTGAGTTTCAGAAGTCACCAGCAAACAAATACAAAGGTAAAGTTCAGTTATCATAGTAAACTTTGAATTGACTAAAAAACTGGTAATATAAGAGCAAAAAGGAAACAACGAGATTCTAAATTCACATATCACATTAAACTTCGAATTTACTACAAAAGCAGTAACGTAAAGAAACAAATACAACAAATCATAATTGTATTGAGTTTTTTAAAATAAAAAAAGATAAAACTTTCACCATTACATATCTAGCAAGACTTTTACTATCTTTTCAATCTCAATATATAGAAGCTTGTATATATAACTTAGAATGATTTTATTATTATTTCTTGATGAAAAAAGTAAGAACTATATAGAACCTCTAAGCTCTTAGCCCGACCTTTTACAAAACCTGTAACCCACGGCTATAGCTGCCAAAACTCCAAGTATACCGGTAGCTGTAAGAATGTCGCGCTGCTGTAATACAGGCCAACTCCAGCTTACTTTGCTCCCCTGCTTTTTATGTTCTTTTGCGGTTTCTTCAATCTCTTTGTTTTGCTCAAAACTTGTAGTTCTACAACAAGAAACCCCATTAACACCTTGGCAACAACCAACCACGTTTTCATTGTTGCTTAGATTGTTACTTTCTACATTCTTCTTCTTGATCTTGTGAGTATCACCTCCATTAGCAAGCTTCTTTTGGTCATCTGCTCCCTTATGTTCAACAGTTGATGGCCCCATTTGGCCTCTGAAACAATTTCATACGGCAAAATTTAATCATCATATCTTGTAAGGAACATGCTTAAGATGCAACAAACGCCTAAACACTTTCATAGAAGATATACTTCTAATCTTGATTAGTCCATTCAATATATCATCATGGCCTAATAAGCATAAGAAGCGTAGTTTAACAATCTAATTCTAAAAACACATTCTAATTGATTGGTTTATGTTGTCTTATTTTACAAACGATATATCCTTAAAATTAAGACTTGATTAAAGGTTAGAAAATGCATAATAAAAAATAAGTAGCAACCTCCATAATTTTTGAATGATCTCTCCCTTGGCAATGTGTTGATCCAGCAAAGCAGGCACATCATTAGGAGTAACATATCCATACCTGTAATGTAATGTAATTAATTATTAGATACTACCATTGAACCAACAACACTAGAATCCTTTAAAACTAATAAGAGCAAGAGGATCAATAATAAAAGTGTGAGAGCTAACCAGTGACCCATAATTTTTCCATCTGGTCCAGGACTAAATGTGATTAAATTCCCAGCATATTTATGGCCACCAACATGAGAACATGCCATGACAGATATTTGGTCCTTCAATCCCCGGAGTTGAATTTCTTCGTTGAGCTTGTCAATGAGAACAGGCCCACAAACACCACACCTCACGTCGCGACTTCCATGAGCACACACAAAAATATATGAACCTGTCATCACACCCTGCACTCCACCACCCCATGAATTACCACTCACCACGACATCATTGAAAAAGCTATCAACATTTGATTCCTCCAAACCCCTTTACAATCAAACAACAACACAATACACCATTCTCAATATTAAGACAATTTGTTGTCAGTCAAATGTAAATAAAAAAAAAAAACTAAATCAAAATAAAAAAGAATGATATTTTATAGCCAAATTCATTTCACGCTTGTGATTAACTAATTTGATTAATTGTGATCATTTAGTTAGTTTTTCCAGTTAGATACAATCACAAAACACAAGACAAAGAAGCTGTTTTCAGAAACTTTTCATAAAAATCATTTTTTATAAAGAATTTTTAAAAAAAAAGTGATTTTCATTACAATGGCAAACACAACAGATTTTGCTTTTTCAAAAAATCTTTAACAATAATCTTCAAATTATTTATAATCCGTAACAAACAGGCCCTTAGATTATTTTCAAATTCCCATTTTTGTTAAAACTGTAATAAACGGATGAAAACTTTCAAAAGTGATTAGGTGCCTGTCTGTTGCAAATTATAAAAAAAGTTGATGTTTTTAGAGATTTTGAAGAAAAGCATTATCTATTTTGTGTTTGTCAGACGTAATAAAAACCGCTTTCTAAAAAAAATCAGTTATGAAAAATGATTTTTTTGAGAAGCTACAAAATACAGCTTCTCATTTAAGCAGTTTTTAGATTTTCTTTTTTTTCAGATTTTCATTTTTTTTTTTTAAAATGGTGACAAACAGTCTAAAACTTTCAAAAGTGATTATTTTATTTAAAAAGGTGATTCTTCCCTAAAATTCCAATTATAACTAGAGTATTAAAACAATGACTAGCAATGGCTTAATTCTGCTCCTTCAACAAAAAAAAAAATCTGTAATAAGTAATAACCTACTTGTATTTGATCATTTCAGGAAAAATCAAGACATCACCGTCGGAGAATCCATCTTCCTCACGCGCTTCACAAACCGTGATTTTCGTCTGCAAACAATAAAACAAAAAAATCGTCAAATCTGAAAGATAACACCAAAATTGGATAAAACGCACAACAAATTTAAGCAAATTAAGTAATAATAATTAGTAATTACCTTAACGACGATGTCGTTTTTGCGAGCTTTCCAAGTAGTAGCGATGCGTTTAGGGAGTGGATCGTCGTCGGAAGCTTCAACACGCGGAGGCCAAACTTGATGATTCTTGTAACAGAGGAATACGTGACGGTCGTAGGATTCGACGGTACCGGCGAGTTTTTCCGTGTACATATCGGGACGTGAGAAACCGCTTTTGGCGACGTCGACGGTGGAGGAAGCCATCGTAGCGAAGGGGATGAGAAGAAATTGAGATTTGTGGTTGAAATTGAAATGAGAGATTGATGTAATGAAACGAGTTAAGAGCATTATTTATTTAATTGATTATGGCATAATTAATTGATTAATAGTGCTAAGTAACTTGCATTTATAATTTGTTTTTTTAAGTACTTTTCAATGTTGATTATTATTCAGGTTGAGCTCAAAGTCAGAGAAATGGAATTGGAATCACAAAGGCTATGTTGCACAACTACGCGCCTATTTTCACTATGCTTCTTTTTTGTTTTTAATTCTTATTCTAGTGGGAACTCAGACATTAATAATTCAGAATTAAGTTTTGTCTATAATTTCCCCAAAAGAATAGAAAATTAAGTTTTTAAAAAGAATTTGAAGAAGAAAAAAATTATTATTATTATTTTATTTAGAATTTTAGTTTTATTTTTTTAAATTATAATATTAAACTCTTATTATTGAAGATTTTGTGCATGCATTGATTTTTTAAATTGAAAATATCCATCAAAACAATTTCTCAATTTTATATATCTCTAAAGTAATGTGTTATACCACCAAAAATTAAATGTGTTAGGCTAATTTTAGCTCAAATTAATAGGGAATTGATTTGACTGAAAATATTGTATAAGTCACTGTCAGCATTCTTTTTTCACATATTTAGTCAACACTTAACAAAATTACGGGTGGAAGTGAAATTGTGAGGAATCAAAATGGTTTAAGTTTGAGGACGCGCTGGTGAAGAATAATGAGCGCGTGAGGATGGTAGATATTGTGGAAGAAGATACGAGCAGGAACCCAACCAACTGTCAAGCTATTCCGTGGAACTAGTCAGTCAACGTTATCATATAATGCTTATTTTATTTATTTATTTATTTAAGTTAATTCCTTACGTCAAAAATGTATCTCACGGCACTCAAAATTGTATCAGTCGGTAACAAGATGATTCTACGACGCTATCGGAGGTAATTTCTTTTTTTTT
>JBBPBP010009778.1:447576-463283 GCA_037974735.1 Cicer chorassanicum | reverse complement strand
GAGTTCTCGAAACCTAATTTATCTAAATTTTTGTTGTTATGAAAAAAGAAAAAATGTCTTGCAGGGAACGATCCTTGCGAAAAGTATGACAGAATAATTTGTTCAAGTCTAAATCATTGACTATTTGTGTTGTTTGCAGTAAAATAATACTAAATATTATAATAGTAACAATATTCAAGGTTGCAATCTTTTCATTTAATATTATTTTAGGGTTTCTTAATACACACGAAAAGAATCACCAAGTTTAACTTTGAAATAGTCACAAGTTCACATCTACTGAAGTTTTTTAATCTCAAATGTAAGAACAATTTCAATTTTTTTAATACAGAATCTAGCGGCAAAATTCACACATACCTACTGCAAAAAATTGAGTAATGTAAGTTTGAATTCACATCCTAATGTATTAAATATCCCTGCAGCAGTTTTTTATCGCACAGTTCATGAAGGAATAGAGGTAAAAATGAGAAATACTGTAAACTATATTCCTCAAATTAAGGCATTTGAAATTTCTTAGAACAGTTCATCAAAAACATTGCATTGCATTCTATTATGCAAAGGAACTGAGAAACATGAACAGAAAAAAACAACACAAATTGCTGTTGGTCCACAAAAACCACTTCACATTTAGGATCAAAAGAAATCAATATCTAAATAATTACCAGAAGGGTTCACACCAAGTTCTTGATCAGTTGAATTCGGTCTCATCATGGTCTGTCTCGGTACCTCCGGCGGATTAGCGCAACGGATCAGCGCCCAATTCACATTGTGAAAGAACGGATGTTGTTTGATTTCAGTAGCTCCACGTCTATAGGCAAGACGGTGTTGAGGCTCTTTCACAAGTAAACCTCTGATCAAGTCCCTCACAGCAAAGCTGACAGTAGGAGATTCTGGAAACCTCAACGGCTGCCCGACAACATTAAACAGTGTTGCTCGGTTTGCCGAACCTTTGAACGGTGTTCTGCCAAACAAGAGTTCATATAAGAATATCCCAAACGTCCACCAGTCCACAGCACTGCCATGCCCTTCGCCTTTAATAATTTCAGGCGCCAAGTACTCGTGTGTACCTACAAAGGACATCGATCGTGCACTTGTTGGCTCGGCGATTAGCTCGGGAAGAGGTGTCACTTGGTGACGATGCATATCATTCTTTGGTCTTAATTTTCTTTCTTTCTTCGATTTTCCGGATAGCAAACGTGGCGTAAAGCATGCATGTTGGATGCAGTCTGGCTGCATTGCACAGGCAGGCTGAATGCAGTATCCGGAGCTTTTTGTTTCGGCGATCGGGTTTGAGGACTTCACGAGAGTTGGACTGACGGTGCACCTTAGAGAGAGATCGAAATCGGATAGCATTATATGACCATCTTCTCTCACCAACACATTCTCAGGTTTAAGGTCTCTATAGATTATACCAAGCATGTGTAAGTACTCCAAAGCAAGGAGAACTTCTGCCACATAAAACCTGCAAAATCCAAAAAGCTGCGAATTAGAGAAATGGCGAATAGAAGCTAATATACTAGCAATCTCAATCTACTTGTCATAAGATTGATAGGATTCGGTAAGCGTGGTTTCCATCTAGAAAATACTAAAAGCATATATTTTTAACTCAAACAGAAAATAGGGATTTGTTCAAATTCCACTATATTACAATTCTATAGCACTGCTATAACCGTTATTTAGCAAACTTTATACTAAATTGCATATCGCAGAAAAATAGAAGTTAGTTAAAATTCCGCTATACTAAAAAAGGATCGAATAGCTAACCTGACAGCATGCTCTGAGAAAAACTTCCCGGTTTGTCTTTGTCTGAGTGCATGTAGGTCGCCGCCGGGACAAAACTCCATTACCAAGCAGGAGAATGTCTCAGTCTCAAAGTGTGTGTATAATGTAGGTAAAAAAGGATGATCTAAAGACTGCAATATCTCTCTCTCCGTCTGCGCCCTAAGAAGCTTCTTGCGTCCCGCAAGCTCGGTTTTGTTCATGAGTTTCATAGCAAAAGTAGTCCTTGTGCCACTCAATTCAGCTAGATATACACTTCCTATGTCTCCACATCCTAATTTCTTCAACAACCTAAAATGCCTCATTTCCAACACGCCATCGCGAGCTCGAATAGCTTGAATCGCTCCCCATCTTATATCATTTGCCTTATGAGGTTTATACAAAGCAGTGCTCAAACTACTCGTGCTGCTTTCGTCGCTAACATCACTTCCGGTACTCGCTCTACAGATACTAGTTTTCCTACTCTCATTAAAATCACACGAATTCGAAACTTCTCCACTTTCACAAGACTTCTTATCAGCACTAGCACACTCACTAACTTCAGTATTGGTGAAACTTTGTTTCGTCTCTGAATAGCCAGTTGCTGAATAGAAACTATTCTGAGGACTTAAACAAAAACTAACCTCTGACTGACAGTAATTTTTCGCTTGATTAACAACAGCTCGTTTCGATGGAACTAAGATACAATTGTCGGATTCATCAAAAACTTTTTGTTTGCTGCATAGTTTGGTTGGCAATCCTTCATGTTCCAAATGCTTTTGATTAATTACATAGCTGTTTAAATGGTGGATGGTCTTTGTTCCATAATTATGATGGCCAGCCAAATACGACGTGGAAGAAGACGAAGAAGCTCCGTGATTTCGAGATGCTCTCAACGGAGGCCGCGAAGGACGGGGAGTCCCTGATGTTAAAGGAAGGCTGTGGCGTTTCGGTACACCAGAAACTGAATTCTGAACCTCTGATATAGACTCAACTTCATTGATAGGTGACTCCATCAAGGATATCTATACACACCTATAAATTCAAATAAACATAATCAATTACCAATATGATTAACAGAATCTAATCAATATGCTATGAAGCACGGACACAGACATTGGTCATGATACTGACACATCGACAATGGTGATAATTTGAGAAAATGAATTAATTGAATGTAATCAATGTGTCAATGTTGCGTCAGTCACTAAGACACGCATTCAATCAGAAATGTTGGTGCTACAAGTCAATATGTAATAATCATTGAAAAAGTTCTGAAATAACAGAATCTTAACCAATATGTAATAATCATTCAACGAGATCTTAAATAACATAATCTTAATCTCTTGCTGCACATTAAAAATGTGTTGTAAAAAATAATAACTATACTGATCGAAGTTAATATGCATACAGATAATGAAATTCAAATAACAAAATAAACAAAACATGAAAAAGAAATAATCTTCAAAAGACTAGTTTCAAACACAATCAACAATTCAGAATAGAAAGCCCCAAATAAAAAGACTTCAAATTTCAGAAACTTTCAATAGCACAAAAAAAAAAGAAGCCAAAACATCAAGAAAATCCACGTAGTAAAAATTTGATTTTTACAAGTTTCTCAAGAACCCATGATTGTTAATTAAGACCCAGAAGAAAAATCAAACTGAGGAACAGTTTTTTATACGAAATGCATTAAACAAAAACAGCCCAACATGAAAAAGTTTGATTCTTTAGAAACCCAAATGAGGTTTCTTTTGATTCCATTTCAATATTATTAAGTGAATGAAAAGAAAGAAAATAAAAAAAGCAAAGAGTGATTGAAGAAAGAACCTGATCAGAGGAGAGAAATGGCAATGTGAATGAAGAATGAGAAATGTTGAAGAAGAAGAAGAAGTAGCATAAGAAAGGAACATTCTTGGGAATAATGCTGAGAAAATGAAAATGAAAAAAAAAAATAAAAGAATGAAAAATAGGAAGAAAAAAAAAAGAACTAGAAAAGTGAAGTGACTTTGTGTTGTGAAATGTGAATGAATGAACTCAACACTTTCTTTGTTTCATTAGATCCGATCCAAAAAGAAGGGACTAAAGACAACAACACAACACAATACTAACTATAATAAAATATTCTTTATTTATCACTATTATTTTTGCAACTAACAATTTTAAGTGATTGGGTGGACCAATCCAATATTTGATTAGTAGGGAATAAGTGATTATCCAAAATTTTAATAGTGATAAACAGTATTATTTAAAAGTAGAAGTCTGCAATTTTTACTTTAAAAGATAATATTTATCTCGTTAAACTTTTAAATAATTTTTTAAGATCATTACAACTTAAAAAAAATTCACAATTTTAATTATTCCAAATAATTTGAGAAAGTTATACCTCTTTTATAAATTTAGTTTTGTAATTTCTCTAAAATAACTATTTTGATAGTAGACTAAAGTTTTAAAGCCTCAAACTCAAAATTAAATATATGTTAAATCTACGTTGCTTTTTATGAAAAGTATCACACTTTTAATGGAAATATTTTTGTTTTCGTTAATGACATTATCATAATATAGTTTTTATAATTTAATTTAATGGAGCGTAAAATATAAAAATATTTTACATCTATATTTAATTGTGTGCTGCTGCAACCAACATTACGGTTCTCTGAGTGAAACTCAATAGCAATCTCTAAATTAAAAAAATGCGGTTGAGTGGGGATACTTCATTAAAGATAGTTAACTAGGTTCATAGACAAAGATTAATTACTCACGATGCATACTTTTCATTAATAATATGGTTAAAGAAAATTAATGTGTTGCAATATATTTAATTATTAAATGTTGTCTTTCTTAAGTTATAATTTAACTTATAAATATTAATATTGTTAAATTAAACTTTTTATTACAAATTTAAATTCGAAATCTCATAATCGTGTGAGTTAACTATGGTAGTATTTATTATTTTTTTTAAAACAAAAAAAAAATATCTTAAACTCTTGTTAACCAATTACTGATAACATAAATAGTTAGACTTTCAGCTCACATTTGTTGTGACTTGAGTTTATGTATAAAATTTTAGCGTTAAGATATTTTGTAAATTCTATTATAATTAATTTACCCAACTGTGAAGTTTCGGATTCGAATTCGAGACAAGACGTTCGATCTAATAGTATCGATATTTGTTAGTTAAGCTAAGATTTAAGGACTAAAGATCGTGTTTTTAATATGGTTAAATCACATGAACATATTATTAAATAATTGGGATTGGGTAAAATATTTCATATGTAAATTAAATTCATAATTTTTAGATGTATATATTATAACAATTATAGAATGATAGATAATAAAGTAAAAATTAAGCCAGTATAGGTATTTAAAACTTTATTTTATCATTTTAATAATTTTTAAATCAATAATAAAATTTTAAAAAATAGTTATCAATGACCTTGAAACTGATAATGTGAAAAAAATTATGGAAGGATCAATTGAAGTGTTCACCAATAATAGATTAAGATATTTACTCGTAATAAAATAATTTACAAACTAAAAACTAATACATATTTAAATTTAACGAGAAAGTGTGTATGGAGTATTTTAACATCACAGTATAATTTTGTTTTTTTTTTTTTGAAAAATTAGAGTGTGTAATTGAAGTTTAATTCAACTGAAAAATGTCGATATTGTTAGATTAAATATCATGTTTCAAATTCGAATTTGAAATCTCACAGTTGTGTGCGAATTCTTTTATCATTTTTTTAAAAAGAGAAAATTAAACCTACTTTTAAAAAGAGAGTATAATTCACCTAATTTTATTTGTCTTTTGTTAGTTCTTTTTGCTTTTTGGAATGGGCATTATTGAGAAGGGGTCATTAAACATCACAAGCAAAGATGATGAAATAAAGGCCTTTTTTATCTTAATAGAAGTTATGTTCCCTTTTCTTATTGTTTTTGCACAGTTTTCAATATTTTTTAGCATATGGATATTCAAGAGAAATGGGTTATGTGGGTATGGTATGGGGTACTTCATTCTCAATAGAATATAACTCATGCGACACTACTTCACTCTATTTTAATATGTGGTGTCAGTTTTAAAAAAATGAGAACACATATTATTTTACTAAAGCAAACTCAAACTATTTCATTAATGATAAAATTTTCAAATACATGTTGGCAGTTCAATAAAAGTTTGAAAACATGTTAAGGATGTGACCGACGTTGTTAAATAACGAGCAACCTCATTTATTCGGTTTTGAAATTCTGTCATTATTAAAATAAGGTATATTGTACACCAATCAGGGTATCACGGTTAGGTTAATATTATCGTACAAAATCAACCAATCAATTATATTGTAGGACATTCTTAGATAGAGTCAAACTCTACTTACGTACTATATTTGATAATGTCCTAGTCTAGTATTTTTGCCATTGTTGTTCTTAGGGAACAACACCAGTTGGCGAATGATACATCCAATTAGGTTAACCTTTAATTTGGACATATGCATTTTTCTTAGAAGGCCACATAAGGCTGAGGCATATTGGTATGTTGCAAATCTCACCCAAGGATGTTGGGATGCATGTCTACAATACGCCTTACGTCCGAGGACAAGTGTTCATCTTAGTGACAGGAAACCAAATACCACTTACAAGATATCAAGAACATCTGCCATGGACACCATACCCATCTATTTCGACTAACCCAACAAGTTATATGTTAAGACTTGAAACACCAATCATTCCCTCAATGGGGTCAAATCAAGATACGAACAATTTTGAATTTCTTGGGCTTATCTGCAACATTTTTTATTCGTTGTTATTTTGGTCTCTCTTGTTATCCATATGAACATGGAGTGAAGATGTGCAAATTCTCTAATGCCACATAAGCTTTTGATGTGTAAAAAGTACGATAACTCAATACAATTGATTAAAAGTAGAAGTCATTTGAAGGCAAATAATACAATGATTAACATAAGTGTGATTCAAAAAATTTAAAATATTTTCTTTTCTTTCATATACTATTGTGACACATTATCATATTTAGGGATTAAAATGAATATTTAATCTAAATTATTATGATATAAAACTACATTATTTGTAATAATGTCTATAACTTTGTGACTTGTACTTGAGACTTTTTTTTTGTTCATGTAAGATATTTCACATGTCATTGCAACTAATTCTTTAAAAATCAACATCAATTGTAAAAACACAACTACATTTTAATTTATTCTGAAAATTTTAATATCTTATTTTACTTTCGTAAAACAAACAATGGATATTCATTTTCATTTTATGAGTGACTAAAACAAAACTCTACTCTAAATTTTAAGATTTGAGTTAATTAAACGTTTTTGTATTTTACCCAACAACATAACTTAGTTTTGTATTTGGTGTAAATGATGTATGATTGGGGCTTGCCCCTTTTGTCAGAATAAATTTTTTTGAAAAATAGTTGTTTAAAAATTTGTGTTAGACGAATTATTTTTCTTTGGTATAAAATAAATTTTTTCAAACTATCATTAAAATGAATATTGTACCAAATAAACAAAATTAATTATTTTTAGAAAATTAAATAAAATTATGATTACAAATTAAAAATCTTTCAAGTAGCATATACTTTTTTATATTTTAATTTATTTTTTGAATCAATTTATTACGAATTATTAGAAAAAAGTGATTCTCGTATTCAATCCCTTAAAAATTATATGTTAGAGATTTTTACTAAAATAAATAAGAAACTGTTTTGTATTTATTCAATATAATGAAAATCACTTTTCTTAAAAAAAAAAATAATGTGTATGAAAAGGTACTAAAAACAACTTATCATTTAATCGGTTTTTAACAAACAAATTAAAACTCAGAAAAGTGATATTTGGTTTAAAAATGATTTTTATTTTTCTATTATCGCAAGAGTGCATAAGATTGCTACATGTTAATACACTAAAATCCTGAAACCCTAATAATCTGACAACAACCATGTTTCGCTATTTGTCTTCTTCAATCTTCCATGCCCCTCGATCTTTTCTCGCTGCATCCAAATCTTCACTTTCATCTCATCTAGGTAACACTATAATCTTTCTTTCTGCTTTCGTTTTCCATTATTTCGTTGCTGAAAAACATAGCTTTTTTAATGTTTATTATTATTGTTTTGATTTTCAATGATAAGGTGTACTGATTTTTATAATGCCTAAACTTTAGGGTTCTTTTTTAGGTTAAATTAATTAATTGCTGATTTTTCTTTACTTATTGTAGATAGAAAGATTGGTTGGTTTATTTGTGGTTTTGAATTGAGTGTTCCTCAATTCTATGCTTTTAGTGAACTGTTTTAGATCAACAATTTTATGAGGGTCTTTTTGAATCTGAGGGATCAGTTTTTTGGGTTGAATTAATTTATATCTGATTTTCTTTTTGTAGAAAGATTGGTGCAGTAGTGGATTGGATTGGTTGCTTTGTGTATTTGAATTGAGTGTTCCTGAATTGTATGAGCATGGTTCTTAACTGAATTGTTTGATATAATATTCAGTTCGCATTCATATATATATGTTAATGTTATCATCAAATTAGGATCCTAAATTGCTGTAATCGAGGAAACAGAAAAGGAGTGGTAGTGATTAGAGAGAGATTGTAGTGAACTGGATACCTTAAATCACTCTGTGTATATTTGGATTCACTTTTGTGAGAGGCATAAGTGATTCTTGACACATAAATTGATATTGACATGTTTGGATGTTTACGAGTAGAATTGATTTATCTCTTGAATGGATTCTAACTTCCTTTGTAGCTTTTGCCTACAAATATGATTTAGAGCCTTATTTTACTGTTCAACTCACTTTTACATGAATGTATCCAAAATTCCAAACACAAATCACCATACATTCAACTCACTTTTAATTTAAAATCAATTTTAAAGAATTGATTCATTGAAAATAAAATTTTGCCACAACATAATTAAAGAGACCTTATCATTTTATTTTTTAGGCTTTTTCATGTCATCTCAACAATCTTATGAGGGGTCTTTTTCATACTCTTGAAACTGCAGGATATGTTAGAGGATTTTCAAGTGCAAGTAGGGGTTTGAATGGGATGAATCAAAGCGAAAATGTGAATGCAAATCCAAGTTCTCGTCCAGATTTTATGCAGGATAGAGAGAATTTTAACTCCAAAAGTGAGAACAATGCTGAGAGTGGTGGGAGTTTCAGGCATATGGACTTTGTGAGAGGAGTTATAGACGAAGATAAAAGGGGTCTTGTGGGGGGTTTTATGGGGGGTTCTCTATACAATACGTATCATTATGAGCATGATGCTGATTATGTTCATATAAAGATGCTGCGTAACAATACCTTTGTTACAGTGACCGATGCAAAAGGAAATGTAAAACTTAGCGGCTCTGCTGGTTCCTTGAAAGACATGAAATCGGGACAAAAGCTTTCTAGGTATGCTGCGGAAGCAACTGCGGAAGTGGTTGGACGACGAGCTAGAAGTTTGGGGTTGAAGTCTGTTGTAATGAAAGTGAATGGATTTACTCATTTTCGGAGGAAAAGGCAAGCAATATTGAGCTGGAGGGAAGGATTTACTGATTCTCGAGGGGATAAAAATCCAATTGTATACATTGAAGATACAACTCGTCGTCCCCATAACGGCTGCAGACTGCCAAAGAGTCGACGTATCTAGTTATTTTTATTGAGATGGTTGAAGAATCGTTATTTGACTTTGGATGATGACATAGTTTAGGTGCAGATTTTGGCATATGCTGTTTACTTTCCTCCCGTTGAGCATATTTTCATTATGACTTTGTTTCATACCTGTATGCTTACATTTTGTACAATAATAACCAGAATTTTTGTAGCAGGATCTACTGAAAGGCTGCGTATTTTCAATTTGAAGGTTTTGGGGCTCAAATTATCATTGCCAAGGAAAGGATGTAGTAAATTCTTCCTCAAATAGTCAAATTTCAATTCCTTCTTCCATCAAATTAAAACCTGAATTGCATTTCCTTTTGGTTTTAACCCACTACCTAGGCAGAAAAGTGAACTAAGTAATTGATGCTTAATAATGGATACAAATACTGAGAATGTTCATTGACATCTGAAGATTTGATTATTGGTCATTTCATGTCATTGAGTATAACAGATTCACATTTACAAACAGGTTTACATTGCCATGTCTTGGATTGAGGTAGTTTGGATAGGAGATCGTGAATTTTGTATGTGCATATAAGTTTGTGAAAATATATTTACTAATTACACCCCTAGTAGCCACTACAAAAACAGTTTAAGTTTCTTGACTGGTTAACCAAACAAGCCCCTTGCTTCATTTTGTATCTCATATTGATCCATCGACTACCACTCAATAACAATTTGCCATATTCCTCAAACTTACAACGCAAATTTATGCTAAAATTTCTTATTTATTTACTTTTGTGTATTTTGAGCCATTGTCTATTTTTTGGGCAAGTTACATGTTTGAGCTAAAAAAAAGTGCACTATCTCCCATTATATGCTTGTCGGCCTCTTGTGTGCTTGCATCTTTGACCACCTTTTTATTTTTTTGTGAACAAAGCTATTCTTGTGTGCAATTGCATAGACTAATTCTTTGAGATAATCAAGTTTCATTTTAGAGATTGACCTCTCCTAACATCTGTTTTTCTATATGTATCAATTAAAGATAAAAACCTTTGACCAAATTGTTATAAAACTCAAGCATTTGTCACTTGTGCTATATCATGTTGATATGTCCCTTGTGCTACGTCATGTTGATATCCAAATTGTTATAAAACTCTAATATTTGTCACTTGTGTTATATCATGTTGATATGTCCCTTGTGCTACGTCATGCTGATACCCGACAATCCCTTTATAAAGCTAAATAATTTGCAAGAGTATTTCTTTTTGTCTTGGTGTTCTTATGAACTTTCCAATTTTCTATCTATTTTACCTTCTCCCTTTTCTCTTGTCCATGCGAAGGTGTCAATGAGGCAAATGTAACTTTTTTTTCTAAGCTAGTATTACCAACAATTTTCAACACTGAAAGTTTGGATTTCTTTACAAACTAGATTGAAAGTGAAACCAAAGCAGACAAAACTACAACCCTTAAGACTCCTAGAAAGTAAAGCAGGACAAGACATAATCATTGAAAACTTCTCTATATTATATACAATTGAAGACAAATTCCTTAATTATATATCTAAACTTTTTAAGTTGTCAAAATTCATATTATCCATAAAGACACGATAAAAAATCATACTTTTGACATTTATCTATTATCAAATTTTGGTTTTAGTTCTTTATTTTTAATTCTTTTGTCCTTTATCTTTTATAAATCATAATCAATAGTCATTTTTATTATAACTTTTTTGTCTATTTCAAAACATGCAAGAACAAGAAATTTTTTGAAGTACAAATATATTATTGAGTTAAATAAATATTTTTTTAAAGAATATTATGGTACACATTAACAATTGTTCAAAAAATTCCAATGCATATGTTACTATAACTTTTGTTGTTTATGGGAAAAGATCTAAAATAGATCACTTATAAATGATAAAAGGACAAAATTAATCAAATTATTTAATAAATAATCAAAACAAATATTACATAAAAAGATAAAGATCCAAAATTATGTTGAAGCAAAAAATAAATTTATGATAACACATTTTCTTTGTACGCAAAGAATATAAGCACTTTGAATGTTGTGCAGCAAAAATGAATCAAGTAATGGTACAAGTGACCGACGAAATAAACAAAACGGCAGTAATAAGAAATGTCACAAGTAACAACGAACAAGATTTAACATACAATCATCTGCACAATTGCAGATTTTACATCAATCAGAGAAACAGGCTTCAAAAGGGTTAAGGGAAAAAATTGTTTATCTTCTAGAGCTGACATGAAAAGGGTGTCCTGATAAATGGAAGTTTCCTTAACATCTTTAAAAAAATATTGAAAATATGATAAAGCCTACTTGAAGAAACAACCACCCACAAACTACAAACATGATTTGATGCATTCCTACATTAAAAATGCTTTGGTTATAAGCTTCTATCTTCCATACGGATGATATCGACCAGCAGCACCGTATCCTCCTCTGCTCCCATAAAAGGAGCCTCCACTAGCTCCTCCACCATATCCACCCCCAAGGCTGCTGGCATCATAGCCACTTTGATATGCCCCAGCACCCGAAGAACCGCCTCCACCAGCAGCAGCACCAGCTCCGGCACCACCATATGCCCCATAACTTTCACCAGGTCCCCCATAGCCACTAAGATCATAGCCTCTGCTAAAGCTTCCACCATAACGACCTGCATAGCCCATGGAAGGATCGCCTCTGTAAGGTCCCCCCATCGCTCCTGCATATCCCCCATATCCAGCAAATTCACTTCCATAGCTACCATATGGACCTCCCCTACCACCATAGACACTGCTGGACCTACTGTAACCACCACCACCAACACCAAAACTGCCACCAAATCCTTCATAAGCATCTCCATACCCACCACCACTGCCATATGAAGACCTTGAGTCATTGTAGCGCTTGGATGATGGAGGTGGTGGGTTTGCCTTCTTTGGTTCAGCTTTCTTGATTTCCACCTAAAAAGGGAAAGATAAGAAAATTGCATTTATTGGAGGAAAAAAAATTAACAGTAAAATTGATATGACGAATGAAAGAAACAAATTACATATGATGTCAAAAATGTTTGTGATTCACAAGGGTACAAACAAACAGTGGTAGCTCAAACAGTTGAATCTAAGAAAAAACTTCTTTCAAGTTGATATCAAGATAATGTATTATTCAAGGAAACAAACTCTGGCAAATGGGGTTGTGTTGGGAAAACTAAACAGAATCCCCAACCCACCACCAAAAACTTAAAACTTTTGAAGAGTTGGTTTTTCACACACCAAAATAATGCATCTCATGACAAAACCAAGAAACCAACCCTAATTTAAATGAACATCTAGCAAACATAATAACATACTTGAAACACAATGCAATGCAGTAACTCATTTTGAATAATAGATTCCTCACCTGAGTGCCAGCAAACTCAATTTTGTTCCCCATAGATAGAAGTTCATCTACAGCTTCCTCAGTGTCAAAGGTGATAAACCCAAAGCCACGAGAACGATTGGTAGAGTGGTCCCGCATTATTTGGTGATCCTTGACTTCTCCATAGCGTGTGAAGAAATCTCTAAATTCATCTGCACAAGTACATCTTTAAGTAAAAACAGTATCAACCAAAGCAAGGTTCCCTTTGCTGCAGCTATTTAATGATTTACAGGTTATGTTCCAAATCAATAACAAAATTTTGATGTTTAAAAATCAGTTGATGTTGATATTAACTAAGCTTAAATGAAAGAAAGTGGAGGTCGTGATGAAAAAATTCGCTTCACTTCCACACCACCATGCAAATATTATTCATGTCCAAGTGGTTCGTAACTTTCTAAGAGAAGGGGTCTAAGAACAATATCAGAGAAAACCTCTGACATATCCTAAACAGTAATCTGACGTATAAGTAACAAAATTGAATTATATAATCTGAAACTAAAATAATTTTCAATGTCATAGGGTCCTCATATTTTGGAGTTTGCTCTCTCACAGTGTCGCTATGAGTCCGCCTAGGTGAAACCTCAGAGTGAAGCACCAAATATTATCTGCTGTCTAAATAGCAACCTACCTTCAGTCACATTTGAAGGAATACCACCTACAAATATTTTCTTTGTCCTAAAATCCTTAGAGCCAACAGCTCCCCTTGGTATAGTCCGCTTAATCTCAACCTATATATAATAATCCCAAAACCATATAAGAACCAGCTATGTATCCATTAACTAAACACTATAATCAAAACAAAACGTGTAAATTCCTATACAAACACATCATTATTTTAAAAAAAACAAGTCATACTTGTTTTCCGTTGATGATATGATCCTCCTCAATGACTTTATCAACCACTACGGGATCCGCATAAGTAATAAACCCAAATCCACGAGGCTGCCCAGTTTTCCTATCCTTCATGATGACGGAATCGGTAATCTCACCATATTTACCAAAGTGCTTGATAAATTGTGCTGCAAAACACGAAACAAGTAAGAAATCAACACACAATGATATAAATCCCACTACAGTTTAAAAAAGGGATTAACACCCCCCAAAATAATTAAGACTAAATTATAAAGCAAACACTAACCAATGGTCGTTTCTCTCGCTAAACCACCTATAAATATCTTTCTGCAAATTATGGAACCAAATATAAGTATATTAGCATCTAATCTAACAAACATTTTACAAGAAAACAAAAAAAAAGCCATTTTTCATGAAAACCTAAAAAATTGAATTTTTATTCTTATAACCTAATAAAACCAAAACTTGAATTTTCACATAATAAAACAAAAACATGAAACAAAATACTAAAAAGATATAAAGAAAAAAGTAAGAGATAAGAGAAAGTTACCCAGGACTAGCACCATCGCCGGTAAGAGGTTGAGAGTTATGGTGTTGTTGTTGTTGTTCGTGTTCGTAGGGTCTACCAACGTCGTTGGGTTCACCGCTTCCAACGAGATGGTCTTTTCCGGGCGATTCCATTGAATATTACGAAATCAGAGAAAGAGAATTTGGTTTTTGGAAACAAAGAAATGAGAGAAAAGTGAAACCCTAGATTAGATAGATTATGTTGTGTGTTTCTAAAACCCTTATTCCTTTTTATTTTAAAAAAAAATTCTGATTTTGATTGCAATGTTATAATAATAAAGTGAGAGAGGACAATGTCTTGGGCTGTATTATGGGATATTATTATATGATGCATTTTAATAGGGCCCAATTTTATCCACCATGTTACTTATTTTTCTACTTACCACCCTCTCATCTATATCTCTTACCCTTCTTATTATGTATAAAAAGTTCATATTTTTTTCTTTTTACTCTCAATCTCACATATTTGAAACTTTAACAAAAATATTTTGAAATTTTCAAAATTTTGGTTGATTATCAAAATTTCAAAATACAACATGAGTTTATTTTTGAAAGTTTGAATTTGTAAAATATTTTCGAAGTTTTTATCTATAACAAAAGTTTTGAATGAATATTTTCAGAACTTTTAAAATTTCGAAATAAGGATTTTTCAAAAGTTTCAAAAACTAAATTTTCGAAACGTAATTTTATATTTTGAAACTTTCGATAAAAATGAAAGTTTTGAAAATTTTGAATTTTATTCAAATTTTTTAAATGTAAATTTTGTTTCAAAATAATAATAATTTTTTAAATAAAATTCAAATGTTTGAAAACTTTCGAATGTCTTAAAAATGTGAATTCTGGAAGCTTCAATTTTTTCGAAGGTTTAACAAATAAGTTTTCAAAAGTTTCATTTAATTTGAAACTTTCAAAAAATAATGAATTTCAAAAGTTTCAAATTAATTTAAACTTTAAATTTCAAATTGATTTAAACTTTTGAAAAGTCTGAAATTCCTATTTTGGAAGTTTTCAATTGATCGAAACTTTCAAATTTTTTGAAAATTTTCTATTTCAAAAGTTTAGTATTGTTTGAAACTTTCAATTTTTTTTTTGAAAAACTGAAAATTATGTTTCAAATTAATCAAGAAGTTAAAAAAAACTTACTTGTTTGCTTCGGAAGTTTCAAAAATACTGGGAAGTTCGTCAATATTTCAAAAGTGTGAATGAAAAAAAAATTCAATTTTTTATATATAGTAAAAAGAATAAAATAGTCTTTTTAAGTGTATTAGGAGTAAGAGGTATAGGTGGGGTGATAAGTAGAAAACTTCCGAAAAGGTGGTTTCTATTCATAATAATTTGTCTACATATCTTTACAATATTTTAAATTTAAAATAAGATATCATTAAAATATTTAATGTATATTTTTGTTTAGAATATTCTTAAAATTTGTTAGGTTTTTTTTTCTTATTTCTTTATTTTAAAGATTTAAAATAAATATATTAAAATATATGATTTATATTTTTTTAT
>JBBPBP010009778.1:405976-445150 GCA_037974735.1 Cicer chorassanicum | reverse complement strand
AACAAAAGATCTCATCAGTTTCTTTTCTTTTCTAATGTTCTTAAAAAGTATTTTATACATTTAAATTGGTCAAAAAGAAAAATAATCATCATTTAAAAAACCAAACATGAGTTTGAGAGTCTACTTTCAAATAAAAAATATAATTTTTTATGGAAGTATATTTCTAAACGACATAAAAATAATGTTTTTTTTTTATGAGTTTAAAGATTATTCATTATTAGGTGTAAATGTATTTTATACTAACAACTAATCAGAAGTCAACGTATAAAATAAAAAGTTAAAAAAAGAAGTTATATAGTTTAATGTGTTCACATATTTTCATAGGTCGTTAATGTAAAGTGAGAATTAAAAACAGTTGAGCCATTGTTGTATAATAATATTACATGGAACTTTTGTGCTCATTATTTCATGCAGAGCAATACTACATACACCACTAATTTTTCTATACACACCCACCCCCTTGTCTTTTAACATAACATCCTTTGCCCCATCGATAGGCCTCCACATTTCCTTCTCTAAGTTTTTGTGCAATGTCCTACCCTAGTAACAAACCTCCTCCTAGTTCTTAGACGATTTTCGATGACCTATATTTATGGTGGAACAACAGGAATAATAAGATGCATGATCCTCTCTATCTTGGTATAACCTTTCTTTAGATTCGAGGACGCATCATTCTTCTTATGCATCTTCTCGTTTAAAAGACGCATGTCATGCTTTTTTTTTTGCGATTAGGATGTACGTGTTACAATATAATGTCCACAAATTAAAGACCTTGTTTATTTCGTAAAAATAGTGTTTTTATTTTTTAAAATGTGTTTTTATTTTGTTTTGTTTAGAAACTCTTGATATGGACCATAGTTATGAGAAGATGATGAAATGTTAGTTAATAAATATATATTTTTATTAATAATGAAAATAATTTTTTGACATTTTCATTGTTTATAAAAATATAAAGAATTATTTTACTTCAAAAAAGTCTTTAACCTTGCTAGCAAGTAAATTTTTAAAAATAGAGATAGAAAATGTTTTTGAATATTAAATGTGGGCTGAATTTCTTGGAAGACTATAAAACTATTTAAGCAAATTATTTCATTACAATTGTTTGTTTTTGACTTGAATGGAGTGTAGCTATGGCACACGCTAGAGATGTTTCATTTTCAACAGCAAAGACCAACAACTTCTACTACATAGTGTGTCATTGCTAACACCTCAATAGCTCAGACAAACAAATTCACACTATATTAGATAACTTTTAATTGCTATCACTCTGTCGTTGTTTGTACCTATCTAAACACATTTGATGAATTATTGTCTACATTTGATGAGAGACAACACTACGACCCCATAGTTTTCTCATGAGTGACAAGGAAACCTTTGAAGGAGGCTTCCAATGGACAACATTAGAAGATGACCCGAAGAAAATGGAAATACATGGAAGAAGAAGCAATGTGCTTGGGAGCACAGACATGAGGCACAGTTGGGACACAATTAGAAGAACTTGTCACATAGTTGGACATTTTTCTATTTGATTTACCAAAAATGCTTGAAAAGCACTTGCCATGTGTTTGGTTAGGGGCGCACGTCGTAATAATACTTTTTGTACTTAGTTTTTGGGATACAATGCTTAGTTGGCAAGTTGTATAGGCTTTGTTTATTTAAGCCTCTGTGATAATTTGGTTCCTTAAATGACCATTTGGTTCTTAACTTTGATAATTAAATAACATTACTCATGAGTGCAAGTGGATTTTCTCTCATTTTTGATCCTTAGATTAAAACCAAAAATGATTTTTATATAAAAATTGGTGAATGTTCATCCAATCCACTCCTGATTTTGTTTCCCCGCCCCCAAATACACTACCAAAAACTAAGATTCATTAGTGTATTTTATACTACCGAGTAGAAAAATTGAAGGGTTAAATGAACATCCACCATAAATATTCTACTCCTTGGTTGCAGATCCTCAATTGACCCGTCATTTTCATGCTTATGGATTTAAGAGTGTTACACCTTCCTTCCATCTAATTCCTTTGTTAATTTGTTTATCTTAAAATTTGATTCATCAATCATTCTTGAATAAAAAAAAGACAATAAATAACAAATTTTTTTAAAAAAACAAGACTTCAAAAAGAAACGAGAAAATAAGTTGATCGGATAAGCAATTACAACAGACACGTGATTTGAACACGATCACTACACTAACCTAATCTCAAGATAACCATTTGATGTAATAATCATCACAAATGAGAACACATATTCCTAAATTTACACAACTATAGTAGTGACCAAAATTGTCAGTTTGAAAATTGTACAACATAGTGAGTGCAAGTGTGCATCTATGTGTCGGCCTCTGATGTGGGAGTAGTGCTGGGTATAAAATTATCACTGATAGACCACGAGTCTAGAACGTATTCTGTGGATTAGTTCTTCTCCTTCCTTCCCTCTTGTAGTATGGTGTTTCATCAATCGTTCGCCTTACATAGTCTACAAATGGTTGTGGCGTCCGCGGAGACATTTCGTTTGGAACAGTTGGACTGCTTCTGTTAGGAGTTGTAGGTGCTGCAATGGTTGCAGTGATTGGAGCACTTGCTTGCTGCAATCTATCTGGTCTGTCCAAGAAATGAATGAAGACAGCGATCGAGAGAATCAGCAGCAGAAGACACCCCAAGATGCTAGCCCAGAGGGCTTTATTTATGTTTACACTGGATATTGCTGCGGCCACGGATTCAGGTTCATGGGTGATGTCTATTTCCATTCTCTGGCCTACAAAACAAGTAAAAGATAGATTAAACTTTCTCTTTGTAATGTAAATTTATAAACAGCTGGTGGAAATCAAGTCATTAAGTTCCTGGAATACGTAACCATTAGCTGGGAGTGTGATGATGATTTTGTCTTTGAATCTTTCAGCTTTCAGCAGTTTGACCTGAAAACATGAACAAGAAAAATAGTGTTTAGTTTAAATTTTAATCAGAACTTTTATTAGATTCACTGGTTAGTTGCGAACTTTTCAAGTGATTTTTTAGCCTTTGGAAGTTTGGAGCACTCACCTCATATCGTGCAAAACCTCGAATGCCAAAATCTTCTTTACTGATTGGAACAATCATAATCAAATCACGGTGATTCCAGCGAATTTCGACATCTATGACAACCAGCCAACTAATTAGTAATACACATGGTAAAAAAGACTGATAAAATATCTGTAGCAACTATATGCAATCTTACCGGTATTTCCCACGATGGTTATGTAAGTTTTGTTTGAGCCTGGTGTCAGATTCAGCTGCATTGGATCCTGAGGGGGAAAAGGAAAATAATTTTCAACATCACAAATTAAACCTCTTTAACAATGATATTTTGCCGGGTCTGCTAAATTTGCAATTCAGAACATAACATGCAAAAATGGAGGGCAAAATGGTCAATATAAGATCGGGAGATCACATCATGTCGCAACCTAATATACCAAACACTCATTTCACACAAGCACACATACAGAGATACATACACATGCATCCATGCATGTGTGTGTATTTTCAAGCAATGTCAATGCGACAAAAAATATCATGATTCCAATTTTGCCATGTTAGTATGCCATACCTTGCCAGTCTCCATTATAGAAAACCCCCCAATAAAAAGAACTGATGCAAATCCCGAAACATGCTCATGTTCTTTGAGAGAAGCATATATGGAGACAGATATGTCTGGTCTCATGCCTTCTGACTTGGGTATTGAGTGCACTAAATGCTCCGGTGAGTAAGGGAAAAATAGACAATATGAGTTGCCAGAGTCCAAATCCAGCCATGGCTTGACATACCTTCAGTTAATGCATGTAAAAGATGTCTTAGAATGAATCGATTACTTAAAGGGATGACCAAATGAATGAGTAAAGATAGAGTACCCCACATATGGCGGATCTACTCTACAATCGAAGGAATTTATCTTGTTTCCGCCTAGTGCATCAAGGCTTTCATCATAGGAAGAACTGTTGCAATTGAATCGGTCACAAAAGTAGTTAAATGTGATGTCATTTAAACCAAGTTCATGACTAGAGTTATAATTTACAAACCTGAACTTCACGGAGAAGTTGTATCCTTTTGTAGGGTATGGAACATTAGTTAACATCCCTTTTGGAGCATCCACAGAAATACTATGTCCTTTCAATACTGTGATTTTTGTTTGCAGCTTCAATCTTGCATGATGGAAATATACTGTTCATAATAACATATTTCAATAGGAATTGTTATAATTGTTTATAAAGCAAAAACCAAAGAAAATGACAAATTGACAATCACAGTTCATTTCCTGCATTTAAATTGTTATTTAGCACCTTGGGCTGAACCTTCTCTAATAGCTTTAGCCACCCCAGATACTGCATCCACTGATACTACACTTCCGTTAGTGGTAAACCACTGTCCAGAAACTTTATCATTCAATCCTGAAACATGATGATAGAATGACATTATCCTTCCTGAAGAAATAGTAAAAAGGTCAAAAAGATTGAAGGGTAAAAAATAAAGTACCTTTTATGCTCAAGTTAAGAGGACTTCCTATATGAAGAACCGGATTTTGAGGATATATATAGGCACCAACCCTAATCTGCAAAAAAAAGAAAAGACTCAGGGAATTGGAGAGGAGAGGAAGAACAGATGCGAGATAAACACCAGAAAGGATAGTTAACATGAGTATAACTTCTGTAAAGGACAATTACTTAAGTAGTGGTGAGAGATAAATAAATTGTGATTATAAGGCAAATGGCAGGTATGAACTGCACCGTTCAATGAGATTCTCAGGACATAATGTTTACTGTCATTGTGTAAAATTTTGGAAACCAGAAATAGTATAGAAATTTTGTATTATAGACGAAAACATATCAACTAAAATTGAAAAAAAAATCAAATGCCACTTTAGGGGCCTCTTTTGTTTGACAACATTTTTTGTTTTCATTTCTTGCTTTTACTAATAATTACAAAATGTCATTTTATTTTATTTTTTCCAACTATTTGTATGAGAAATACTAAAACTCCATTTTGTTGTTTCCGTCATTTCCTATGTGAATCTTAAAAAATATAAAACAAAGTGAAAACAAGGTGAAACTTTCATAATTATTAATGAAAAAAAAAAGGAAATTTCAATAGAAAAAATTTTCTTTAATCAAATGTATCCTAAAATGTACATGACAATGATTATTTGAAAAATGGAACTTTAATAAGGGAAAGAAACTACAATATGAGGACCAGGTATCACCTAAAAGCAAGATCTAATGAAGAAAAAGGGAAACAATATCATTAAAATTGTCTTCAATACTTCTCATTTAAAAATGATTTCAATTACCACTGGAAATGTTAATAACAATATCTTATACCCAGATTTTGCATTTAGTGACGATTAAGTTAAACCTTGTGTTTTGTTTCCCAGAAACTAAAGGTTAATGACCTTAAACAAAAGGTTTTGTTTCTCAGAAACATACTGTATGTAGAGGAAGTCAGTCCGGTCCTACAAGATATATTGGTTTTAAAAAAGGTAATCACCTTGAACAAAAACACAAGCACGTTTAGGTGCATCAGCATGAAACAATTTCCTTATTGACATCGAAATATAGGTTCAAAACATGTGGCATATGGAATAAGATCAAAATTATGCCTGTAGAACAATAATTTACTGTTCTAAAGTGCAGGGCAAAAGGCTAATACTTACCAGCACGTAATCTGACTTTTGCTGGGCATCACTAATTGCTACACGCACAAGAGCTTTCCCATGCTGAATTGCCTTCACCAATGAATCAGTCAAAACAGAATTCCATTAAGTTACTTAGCTGAGCAAAGCAATTCCATATATAGCAAACGTAAGTACCAGATATGGAAAAATCTGGCTAGATTCTAAAACAAATAAAGTTTGCCCTAATGTTACACACACAGAGATAGTCTCTCTTTAAGTAAAATCACATGGTTGAATAAAGTGAACTAAGCCTGACCTTGATAATACTATGTCGGCTTCACTTCATTAGAAACTGCTGGAACTAATGAAAAAATATCTCATAATATTTCGCTATCTTAGAGTAATTAGGATATGTTAGATTATCTTTTAGGATTTATTCCCATTACATTACTGCTGTTTTTATTTCATAATCCATTTCCTTATTCTTTCTCTTCCCTCCTTAACAATCCCAAATCCTACAACTTCAACTAAGGTCATGTTAAACATTTTTAAACCGTCAAAAGGCAAAATCATGAACTGATTTACAAATATGCAAAAGCTTAAGCTTTTAGGTGAAAACACATGAAAGGTTTTATATCTAGCTAGTTAGCTCCAAATTTCTGCAAATGTGCAAACTGCAGATTCTTATGCTGATTTTGGTTCAAAATTCAAAGAACATACACAAGCAAGAAAAATTATTTATAATAAAATTAACCAACAAACCTTGATGTGGACATTCCCTTTTCCATCAGCAGTTCTGTTGATGGCAAGAACATCAGGGTAGTTAGTTTCAGCGTAGAAACGCACTGAATTGCATGCTTCATAGAAAGGATTTCCTGTTGAACCACAGAAAGACACAACAAAAGATGAGTACTTTCAGTCTGAAGTTCCTACATGTGATTCATTATTAAGGAGACATTGATACCTAGATTATCATAAAAGGTTGTTGGAAGATCAAGTTCTGCACCAACAGCAAGGTCAATCACTTTGAGAAGAACCTCCTTACTGCCTATTCTAATTTGAGCCACCTTGATCATGATATAGAATTTATGGTCATTACAATTCCCAAAAAATTGACATGTGCCTAGACTAGAATGCAAATAACATCGTCAATAAATTAGATGATATACTTGTTCTATTGAGACAGAACCACACCCAGAGGTAGGATTGGGAAATGGATGTACTCGATTGGACCAAGATGGATGGATAAAAAACAAACCATTAATCCATCTATGATTAGTGAAAAAAGTACTAAAAAAAATTCAATACATCCATGTCTCAGTTAGTAAAAGAGAAGTGCTAGAAACACATTCTCACCCCTACCCTGTCTGAAATACAAAGGATATGACCAATTCTTACCAAAATAAGGCTAAGGTCCACCAGCATGTCAAAAATTTATTTTAACACAAAGCAGCCCTCTCTTATTCCAGTCAATGAGCATAATGTACAAATTGCATTATACATGTTTAAAACCATTTAATGTGTTAAATACTCGTCATGTAAAGTTAAAACTTGACACTTGGTTAAAGATCGCCTGCTCTTGCAGAAACCGTTTTGCCCCAAGGCTGCAAAGTTGTACACTCCTAAGAATGCCAACTGCCAACCAGTGGTCCCAAATAAATAGAAGGTGAAAGATAAAATTCATACCTCAACAACCTTGACGCAAGAAGCAATCTCTATTCTACCTGTGGTACGATCTTTAGCTTGAATGCATGCAAGATTATTACTTTCTGTTGTTTTAATTCTATCTCCATCAATGAACATAGCATCTCTCTGCAGAGCATTTTTCTCCAAACTACTCAATAAAGAATACTTGATGGTTCCTTTGTGATTCTGACCATCATATTGTGTAGAAGATTCTGAGGAGGAAGGCAAAAGGCTTGTAGTTGTATAATAGGGAGGAAGAATCCAGGTCATTGGAAGTCCCAAAGCCAGGGGAAGATCAGGAACCACTGTTACTGATAAAGATGAACTGTACAGCCTTGACTGTGTTTTTGGCCCAGAAGTTGAAAATTCACACAAGAACGATACAGCAACATTTGTCTTGCCAGCAGATCTGACCAAAATAATTAAATAAATAAATACCTGGCACTCAATTACATATTCCAATACTGTGCCTTTTAAAATGATTATAATAAGTCATTAATTGGTGACCTGTTGTAAATTATATGTACACTTCACTACAAATTGAACACAGAACAGCATATTGTGTGTATTACATGAGGAAAATCGGACATTATATACAAGGAGAACAGAATCAGCAATCTCAAAAGTTTAAGGCTTAAAAACAGTAACTGAATCATATCTTATCTATCCGAGGAAAACATAGAAAAGATATCAAGGAATAAAAGGAAAGAGTGTAATTTATAGTTATAGCCAATAACTTTTATGTTGCCTCACAAAACGAACCATTATGTTGGGATCAGATACCTATACTAAACGAGCCATTATGTCCTATCAGATGAATCGTGTCTAATGAAAGACCAAGGAGAAAAAAATGAAACTACTGAACCACACAAAATCAATATAAAGCTTGAAAAGAGTCACCAATGGTATATAAACTGGAAAAATAAGACCATTATTTGGATTCAGATATTTAATACTTTTTAACAGGGAAACAGTATGGCGTGCTATTATTCTTGACAACAATGACGCACAACTTAATACCTTCCATACAAGACGTTAATAAATCCAAGGTCATTCTCATCAGAATAACCAGCAACTTGACTCTCTTCTGAAGCAGTCCCGTATTTTTCACCATGGAAGCTGTCCGCCACCTTGAAACTCAGCACCTAAAGAAACATAGCAAGTCAATTCTTTAGACTATCTTACACTGTTGAGTATGATTTGGAGGAAATTGAATAGCCAAAAATATATGCTTGGCAGATGATGAGAAGTCAATAATTAGAAATTCCATACTTGCAGCACAATTTTGTTTGACTTGGAAGTCTCCATTATGGTGTTTCAGTTTAAAACTAATATGTTGCTGGAGATGCAATTCTAGTGCTAAAAATGGTCGGTATATACAGAAGAATACTCCCATGGTGGTTAAAGTTATCTATGTATAATTTGATAGGAACACTTGGAACTAACCGCACAGAACACTTGGTCAGTATATACAGATACTTTGTTTGAAATTAGTACTTTCTTTAAGACCACAACACACTTTCCTTCCGAACCTAACTCTTCTTCCTAGGTGTTTTGATTCCATGAAATGTGATTTTTAGACCATAAATAATGTTGTTTCGATTCGTAGGAAGTATAACTACTGTATAGTGTGTACTTGATTGCATTTCATAGTGCCCTTCAATACATTTCTTACCTGTATTAAAAGGGGGAGGGTGGGGAACTGGTAATTAAATGAAAAGATAATTTGAAAATAAGGCCGAACCTTTTCATCTTCAATAGTCCACTGGTAACTTTTACATAGCTCATAGAAAGAAAATAAATTTCCCTGGCAAAACCAAAAAGGTCGTCAATATTAACATTTGAAATACACAAAGGAAGGACACTTTTCATTTTTTTTGTAACTATCACCTCAGGAAATAACGGATAAATTGGCAGTTTGCGGCCAACTCCTAGCTGTTCACTCTGCATATGCAATTTGATAGTAGATGAAACTCCCACCCTTAAAATACTCCTTGCTTCACAAATCACAGTATGTCCATTCACAAAGACGCTCGCAACAACTGTCTGACAAGAGTAATGAGGTCTTGGATTAAACTTATATCAAACACAAACCAGACATGTTCAATATAAAATACATATTGCACTAACTAGAAAACAGCCATATGACATAAATATTATCACACGTGCTCCCATAAGATAAGGGGAAAATATTTGTGCAGAAGAATATCATTAAGAATATGAGAACAAATTATAATAGATTTTCCTTTTATGACATAAATAAATTAAGAATTTTCAAAGGATTTGGAGAAAGAAAAATCCATCTTAATGTAATAGCAAAACACGCAAAAAACCAGTATCAAGAATTAATGGAGCAAAGATGTCAAAGAACCACATCATTTCAAAGCTTAGTATGTCGAGCAAGGGATATTATTTTACCACTATGGCTAACACCCCCACACGAGAAAGCCTACAAAATGTAAGCAAAGCATGTGCTCAAGATTATGCTGTGTTGAAAACAGTCTTTTTAACTACTATTAATTCATTTTATAAGACAGAGTGGCACAACTTATTTTACATCAGCAGATTATCTGTCCTAGTAACATGACCATTAAAATACAACAATAAAACACCCAAGTTCAGGCAAAGTTGAAAACCAATCTTGTGTATATGTATAAAGGCATGTGCTTTGTGCTTGACAATTAGCTAAACTGAGCATATACAGGATTTAACGTCTTACTGTGTTCCCAATAGAAGTTGCCAAGAGCCGTCCGGAATATCTATCAATACTTGCAATTTTATCATTTTCAATTGCATATTCAACATTAGCACCGAGAGATGGGCCACCTTCCATGGTAAGCTAAGCAAATAAAAAAACAACATTATTGTAGAACCAAGAATGAGTGAACAATTGTGTCGCTAGTCAGAATAGCCCAAGATTGAAAAACCAGATTGCGAAGATAAATAATCACAAAAGAAAACACTATAAAATACATATAAGAGAAAAATATGGAAGAAAGACTTATATGAAGACAAACTTAAACCCTTCACTTGCCTTTTCTCTACTAGCTTAAGAACAAGGTACATATTCAACATTTCATAGGCTCCTTAAATAACTCTAGACTTGACCCCATTAACCTCACCTTGAAACCAGCAGCAAAAACTTTAGGGCGTCAAGCAAACAAATAAGTAGAGATATTACATGAATTGTGAACCTAGAAATGAATGTGAGCCCTTATCTTTCTAAAAGATATAAACTTGGCCTTTTTCAACAGAAAACTTAAACACAAATAGAAGAGAAGAATATGGTATGTGTTACTTTCAAAGTCCACATTTTCAAGTTAAACGACTACTGAAGAAACAACAATTGTACTTTAGAACATACCACATATGACGCACCAGGTAGCAGGAAAATTTCATGAGGGTGTATTCTTGGGGCTTTGTACACTTCCACCCTAATAGCTTGACTTTGTACTACATGTCCAAAATGTTGCATAGCACTAACCTGGTTTCAATAAATAATAAGCAAGCTTTTGAGTTCTCAAAAATCCATGAAGAAATTTAGTTAGACTGAGGTCAGGTTTATACATGTTGATAATAGACTTACATAAAGGGTTGTAATTCCAAGATATCTCCCCTTTATTTTAAAACTTGGTGCATTAACATGTCTACCAACAAGACTAGACAGATTGTCAGTATCCAGCAGCTCAATTATGGTATCTTCAACATGTATATGAAGATTCATGTAAACAAACTGCATCATAATTTCCCAATCATTAATTAACAAGTTGAAATAGAAAAAACTCACTATGACATGTTTCTATGCATGAATTTGGGGAAGATAACATCCAACAAGACCAACAGAAACGTATAAGATGTCTTGTTGACCATATCCGAGACAGTAAAGATTATGTCCCACAAGATCAGGGTAAAACATGCCAAACACGAGAAATTGGCTGTAGCTTATTAAATTAAATTAAATAGGGAAAACAATTCAAACCTGGGAAGCATGAAAATTGCTTCCTCCATTTGTACCAGCCATCAACTCAATAGTTTGCAAACTTCCTTCCTGTAAAGATCAGGATAGTACATCATGTTGTTGAAATTCTAGATTGGATATACTTGAATATGAATGAGAAAGAGATATAATCTAAATAAGAATGTAATTCTATCATAATCCCAATGGATACTAACAAATCGTAGTATAATAAATACTAATATCCCAACACTCTCCCTCAAGATGGAGCATATATATCACATGCATCCATCTTGTCAGATATGTAAGTTATTTGAGGACTCCTTAGAGATTAGTAAAGATATCGGCAAGTTGATCCTTAGAATTGACAAAGGAAAGTTCTGGTGACTCCAGAGAGAATATTCTCCCAAATGAAATGATAATTATTTTGCTTGTCTATGTTTTCTATCTCTCTATACAGTTGAATCTATCAGAAAATATCCCTTTCTTATAAATAGTCAAAGGGGATTTATGCAGAATTCAATGAAGGTATCCATAAATACAGGCAGCTGCATTAATCCTTATTCTAACAAATGTTCATTTCTTCCACACATTAAAAGACCCATTTTCTTCCATACCCAAGTTTTTTGTATTTACTCTCCTAGGTAGATTGCGAGACAGATTTAGTTGTAACAACTTGCCAACCAAGAAGTAAAAATCCATTATATAGCATTTAGCAAAGTTGATTCAATAAGAAAGAAGGAAAACACCAAAGCCCGGCAGCAGTAATATTAAGAACTAGAGATGAAGGTTAATGGAGGATTAAATTCATAAAAAAAATTACTAATGAATTATTGATAGAAGTCAGGTTTGAGCGGGCTAAAAAGGTGTTACTCCACCTTTCTTTTGGTTTTCTCTACCTGTTATTTAGTGAAATTATTATGTGCTGCATATATGCCCATCGCATAAAATCTCGTGCTTAAGCCATTTTTAACCAAAACACAAGAATAGAAAAGACATACCATTAGGCTAATCTCTTCTCCGGACATGATCTTAATCCATTCTATATCTGCAACCTGGACCTGTAAAGATAAACCATTAAAAGCATCAAACATTAAACAACATCACTTAATCATCAGAGAGCTAGGACAAGTTGTTTTGCGGTGAAGATCAAAGAAAACTAATGCAAATTTCAACACCCATGGACATTGGTTGGGGTTAAGTTTTGAAACTACACAAGTCAATAAACTTTTCTACAAGATCACAAGCTTAAATCACTGAGTTGAGGACAGCACTAGACAATAACAAGACTCTTTTCCCATTAGGTAGGGAAAAATCAAAATTAGGTATGGCCAATTAAAAGATTTCATATTCATCTTTAGGTCTGAATGACAAGACAAAAAAAGTTTGTGGCTTGCCAGACAAAAATAGGTGTCACAAGCATGCAGGAAAATGCATGACTGGAAATTTATCATTCTAACAGAGAAAGGATCATAACATGAAAATATATTTGCAAAATACTCTTATCGATCCAAATATTGAGGTATGGACATTAAAATCAAGCATTTTTCAAGTAATTCAAAAGTGATGGAAAATGGAGCTTACAAGTGCAGATGCTCTTAATGGAGGAGTTAGCCCCGTGTCATATAAAGTCAGGTCAGCTATTCCTAATCCTTTAGGGGACAAAATCAGTTGTTGACATTCTAGGCCTGTTGGTGGTTGAATAACTTCCACCACTTGAGAATCATTTGCAACAGCTTCCAAGAAACAGCTCCCCCCAGTAATTGACAAATTTACCTGAAGGCAGACATACAATATAGTAAAAATAAGAACTTTGAATATTAATGATATTAACTGGATATTATGACTTGATACAAAAGACTAAACACTAACTCCTATTATGGGTGTTAGAATATAAGATAATACTGTATCTCAGAAAATCTTTCAAACAAGGGTTACCTTAGCATTAGGATTGAAAGATATCAAGCTGAACTCCGGATCAACTCTTAACATAGAAACAAGCTGCATTGTCACACCAATACTACAATAAGACAACTCCTCAAGACAAAACAATAATAAGAAGCACATAACTGCTCTAAAATCCCATCATAAAGAACAACTGCAGAGAGAAGATACAGAACTTAACTGTGAAACTTATAAACTATTCATTTTTAATCACATAATAGAATCAGTTTCACAATCCGAAATACTAATTTCAACAAGTAGTACCTGTAAACGAATGGCATCTGTAAGCAAACTTTCAGTTCGAG
Source organism: Cicer chorassanicum (assembly GCA_037974735.1). Lineage (NCBI taxonomy): Eukaryota > Viridiplantae > Streptophyta > Magnoliopsida > Fabales > Fabaceae > Cicer > Cicer chorassanicum. The sequence continues at coordinate 431,614 of JBBPBP010009778.1, read as the reverse complement.
GAAACTGGTGAAATGTATCATCTCCCAAGCCATCAAGAAAGCCAGTAACAGTAGCTAGAACAAAGCACTGAGAGGCAGAGCATTGAAGATCATGTTAGTTATCCATACACTAGAACAAGATATGTAAAATAATGTTTATCCTTTGCTGAAAAAGAATTATCAATTAGTGAATAAAAATCAACTAGTATTTGGAACAGCAAGTTTTCACACACAACTAAATTACCAGAAACTGTCAAATTCAGTCAAAAGGTCGGACAGTAAGTAAAATTACGAAATTATTAGGAATCGCTCAGTACCAATCCGGATTCATTTTGCAAGACCAAAAACCTCTCCCAATTGTTGGACTTCACAATATCAAATGCATAATCCCAATATGCTAGTCCCTCACAGCTGCTAAGTTCCCACTTCAAACTCAGAGATGATGAATTTGCAAAAGCTTCTCCAGAAGCACTAATACCAGCTGCAGATATTCTAATAGTGCGCCCATTTGCCACAGTAATAGGGGCATCACGAAGTCTCCGTGAACTACGCTCAGCTTGAGCGGCTGCTCTAATAATTTCATAGTCATTTGCTGGAAAGAATAATTTAATCAAGAAACAGAAATCTAAAAAACTCTGTTGTCAAAGATTAAAACATTGTGTGAAATGCCTACCTGGCTCATCAGCTATAAGTACAATAGAAGAAGGAATGCTACATATCACTGGTAGCCAAGCTTCAGCTACGGAAGGCAGAGGATGATCATCCCCAACCAAATTCCCACGTCTGAAAAGCAGTTTCTGAGTCATGTGAAACAAAGGTTATTATTTTCCGACTCCTATCTCATCTTAAAAATGCTAGAGATGACGAAAAGAGAGTGAATGAAAATGAAGGGAATTGAGAGAAAATAGAGAGGGAGGGGGGGTATTTAGATGTCTGAGCAGATAGATTTTCTATTCTCTACCATCTTCATATAGCTACCAGTTTTTATATAACTGTTTACAGTTGATTACACTGAGCATAATAGAATTCAGTTACAAGCTACTAAAGATTTTGGTTGTGACCACAAACTAACTAAACACATTAAGTGACTAATGTTGCACAAGAGAACTACATTAACACTACGAAATTTCCTAATAAGAAAGGAATGATGAAACTTACAAAGGTTCCCAGTGTTTGACATAAAACTCTATACAAAGTCCTATTGTTGCCAGATATCTGATGCACGAGAACTCCATCACCAGTCAGAGCATTCTCTCCACCCAAAACATCCACAGTTTCAATAAAATCAACATCTTTGTTCCATGGTTCAGGTCCACCAAAAAGTAATAAGTCTAAATTTGTCCCAGGAACAAGATATAACTCCTCCAAATTATGCAATTGCTTATTATTTTCTGCTTGAGCCACGTCAAGCGAGTAACCACCAAAGTGGTTTCCGTCACCTGCCTGACGTACAATAAATGGTAGATATGCCGCAATAAGTAAGGATGCTTTTAAGACAACAGGGCCATGACTGGATTGGTGATATTCTTTAGAAAGTATGGCATGGATTACAGCTTGACCAGAATTAGAAGCATATATGTAAGTCCAGGAACAGGGAAAGCCGTCATCTGATGGATGGAGCTGACGATTTGGCACTGTTTCCAAGTACGACAACTCCTCTGTTGCATTAACAATTACAAAAGACTCACTTCCAGCTTTCCACTTTATCAATGAATTGAAGGCATCACATCTGTAGAAAAGGGCACCTGCGCATGAAACATCCACATAACCAAAAGTGCCAAGCAGTGTTGTTGTTAGTGAAATGGAAAGGAAACTTCACAATATCCTCAAACATGGTATCACCATTTGCTGTCTTCATTGTCACAGCAGCTTGAAGATGAGATCCAACAACAGTTTCTACAGGAAAATTGTGAAGCATAACCATAGAAGATGGAATGGATACTTCAACCAGGACCTATAAGCAAATAAAATTACAAAATAAAAACATGGAAGAATTGTATAGATATTCAACGATATTTTAAGTAAACTTTATGAATATTCTATGCGTGGATAGAAAATATCTAATTCAGAGAGTGTCATTCATGAAGGGATCCACCACCAAGCAAGAAGGAAATTATCTAATTCAGACAGCAAACACAGATTTTCAATTTTTAATTTTGGAACAGAGCAGCAATATTTAAGTATTGATACTATTTAGAAAGGAATGAAGTATAATGGGATGAACTCACACACAAAGCACAATTTTGAGTAATGAGCACAACATGTATAAGCCCAGCCAATATGTTTACCCCGTACAATACTACTCCCCAACTAAACAACTTCCGTACATTCAAATACCATGCTATATAACATAGGAACAGATGAAAACTAATGACGCTAGATTTCGGCAACATGATAAACTTCACTAAAGATGACAATAGTACCTCATCATAGTTTAGTGAATCATATATAGATACCACTTTAATAGTAGATTTCCCAGGCTTTTTTGCCTGGATAATACCAGAAGCTGACACGGATACAGTGGATGAGTCTGAAGACAACCATTTGTAGTCACTCACTGCTTTTGCACAACCTACAGCAAGTAGGTGGGATCAAAAGTATAAGCACAAATATCAGGAATAAGCTAGTTATTTCAGATTGGAGCAATTAGAAAAACCTTCCAACCTCCTACAGCCTTCAACTCTGCATCCTGATAAACACCAGGGGCCCAGGGCAGTAAGATTATTCCACTTTCATTTCCCAGGGAGAACTTTACTGGATCACAGACTATGACTTCTTGCACAACTTTGATAAACTACAAGGTCCCAAAAACAATATGAGAACCTCCAAAAAGTACTAGAAATAATGTTCCTATTTCATAAGACTATGAAGCAACAAATAGCCTCCATAAAAAAGCATCAAAGAAAGAACAATCACCTCCTTTTTGTCATCAGCCCCACCAGGATAGCTCACAGAGGCAGTCAAATTTCCAAGTCCCGGAGAATAAGCTTTCAAGATTTTAGTATTCCGCCAGCCATGTTTTACGGCAATATCATTTGAAACCCAAACTGTTCTCCAATAATCTGACTGATAATCATAAACCTTAACATCGTCGTTCTGCAACACAGTGAAGAATGATACAAGAGAAAAACTGTCAAAAGAAATGCATATAATATAGGAAAAAGATTGATTAAAAATGAAATTCCCAATACAGAGGCATAATTTGTAGCAGAAAAAATAAGAATAGTATTGTAAAATAAAATAAAATATAATAAAATGCCATGACCACATTACTTGATGTCAATAGGCTAATTCTCCGTGGGTCATCCATAATTGCCACTATAAGCCCTTGTTGTGGTTTGTGTCATGCCCTAGCCTTGGAATGGGCACTCATCCTTCCCATAAGCGGGTTAGGATCCTCTCCATTACCATAGTTTTGGGAATAAATATATATTAATGTGACATTTGGTGGCCTCAAATATTTTTAATACACTTCAAAACTATAATAATGGAGAGGAAAAATGGAAAGAGAAAATGGAGAGGCTTTTAACTCCCCGTAAACATTCATATCAGAAAAAAGTTTTAGAACCCATTGTTTCAGGTAGTAACCAAGTGGTTTATGTTGATAGTGTTAGAAATATGGCCAAGAATGGGACTCAATACAGCACCGCTCATTTCCTTTGCACACGAGTTCAAATTGAGATGTTAGATGCATTTTGGAGCCGAGTGCTACAAGAGTGAAGTTAATATTGTGTGAAATGCTATCATTCAGCAGTTGTATTTTTGGTTTCTAAAAAACACTGAACCACTGTCATCTTAGGAATGTCCAAGGGGAAATAATCACTAGATTGCAGTCTTGTCCAACATTCCTCAAACACACAATTATATGTGATACAAGTCTATGTGAGTCAACAAAATTTTACAAAGAATCAATTTTGTAAGCGAGTTAATCTCCATTCTAGAGTCATAGATGCATCATTTGCATCGCATTTGCTTGTTCTGTGTTGGATGTGAAGCAGTTACCTGGAGAGAGGAACAGAAGTTTCTAAGAAGGGAGAGCTTGTTGAATGAAACCAATTTCAATTGGTGTAAATTATGTCCATCTAAAGCAGCTCTTTCCAAGGATTCTCAGACATCATTAAAGATATAGAACTTTATCTGGCTCCTAGGCAGTGGATTAACATTTACCACAAAAACTTGAGCTGATAGGAATAGAAATGTAACACAATAGTTCCTCTCATCCATGCCCTGCAATAGACATCATTAGGTGGTCTAATGCAAGAAGCACCCATTGTCACCCATTGTCATATAGATCACTAAACAGAAAAATGTTGGGCCTTTAACTCATGTTTATAAGAGGAGAGTTAAAAAGAAAGGAGATGGACTGAGAACAAATGGACTGAACGTGGAAATACAAGGGAAGAACCTGACAAACTGTGATATGCATAACAGAATGTCCACATGGAAAAAGGAGATTGGAGATGAATATTCTGCAATGATGGGAAAGATAGCAGAGGTCATGTAATAGGAAAAGGGAGATGGTAGTGAAGAGGAAGAACAGAATTAGTGAGGGATTTGTCAGGCAATTGCCTAGGCGACAGAGGTTACACGATAGAGCTCTGGTGCTTAGGTTTGTTTATCTGCATTGCTATTCCTGTTTTCTTTTGTTTCTTTTTCTGGACTTGAGTTATACTGCCCTACTGTAAAGGAGACTTTCGCCTAGAAATTTCACCTATTTCCTTAATATACTAGCAGTTCCTATCAGAAAGCAATACAAATCCAAGGAAAATTCATACCACTGAAGCATGATTGATATACTACTCCTAGTATCCTTTTTCCGCATGCAATTTCTATCTTCTAAAATATTGTGGCAAACTTTAGGAGGTAAATATAATTTATTATGCAGAGAAATGCTACTAGAAACATTAAGAAAAGTTGTCCTGAAAGTCTCAACACAATTATAGAATAGATGAAGATCAGAGGAAAGAAAATTTATATGGCAATATACACATGCTTTACCATTGTTATTATTTAAGTAGTCAAAGTAGAATAACGCAAACTACCTCTGTAATATAAATCTCTTGTGCATCATGAGCATGTGCAAAAACCTTTATTTGGATAAGATATTGACGGCCAGATACAACATACCAACGGGCCATTAGAGGAACAGATTCAATTCCTTCCACAGGATCACCAGAACTAGACAAAGGCGTTATATATAAATATAAAGAAGCTGGTAGAACCACATTTAGTGAAGAAACTTGTACATGACCGGCAACCCTTGTATCTTCGACAATGATAGCTGTCATCCCCAAGTTCCATGCATACGCTAACCCTGTCTTCGAGTCAACCTGAGCAACCGAAGCATTTGAGACAGACCAGTGATGATGTGGTGAGGGTAAAGTAACCACTACAAATGCCAAAGAAAAATATTGGTAAGACAACAAATATTCAAAAGTTATTAGTAGTATCAAGTATGAAGGGATCGAGCACAAAAAACTTGTCCAAACTTTCCAGTGAAGATGTTGATTTGGAGGGGAGAGAATACTTTTTTAAACATAGACTTAAATATCCTTTATATTTAATGTAACCTTAAATATTATAAGGGTGAAAAATATAATTTGACATTTTCCCTCAATTAAAATCCCTCTCCTCCCCTCGTCGAACCAAACACAGAATTTTAAAATCCCTTTCCTCCACTTCATTGAACCAAATAGACCCTAATGGAAATGTCAAATGCTATACAAACAAAATCATAACCTTAGACAGAGATTTAGACAAGATAAGATGTTGGAGCAAAATTTCAAGAAAAAGGGTTGCAAATTAGATGAATTCATTAAAAGAGCACATGTAAGGAGGTCAATAATTTTCCTAAAATACAGAAAAATAAAAAATCCCCAATCTAGAAATAGCCAATTACATTTCTATTTTGACAGCATAAGCACCGAAATGAAGGATTTACGACTTTAAAGAGACTACCGGAAAGATTTAAATGAAAACCAAACAACTTGACAAACCTTGAGGAATATTTCCACGGATGACTTTAAGGGTGTAAGGAATGACTGCACCAACAAGAACAAAAACGGGTGAGAGAGGATCAAGCGACATAGCTTCGGCTACAGTGAGAACAATGTCGTCGGCCAAATTCTGTAATTGTGGCTCAAGCAAATGGACTGACACAATCTCATGACCAATCTCAATTCCCTTAACTACAAAAAGATCTGAATATACACCCTGCAAAACAGGACATGAAAAAAGTTTGGGTATAATATTAAACATTCATTATCAGTTATAACACAGTGATTTAACACATTCAAACCAGCTAGTAGCAGACTTACATCATCTTCAAGTTTTATTTGTATGTCTAGGTCACCACAGAGTCCCCCACAGTCACTGAGGGGAGAATCCTTTAGAGGAACATTAACAAGCCGATAGGGTAGTCCACTGGCTTCAGGCATAAGGCTCCACATAAACTGTAAGCCAACTAATGAGGAAAATTCATTTTCTGCAGCACAACAGAAAAGTTTAATAAATATTTCCAGTCTGACCTAGCCTCAAGGAGGAAAAAATGATAAACATGAAATTAGTAAAAAATTGTTAAGCTAAAAGCAATCATGTCTAATAGATAAGTTAAATAGGTAAATAAATAAATGATGAATAGTTAAATTCCCAAGTTATGTCTAGCAAACTTGAAAGACAAAGCGTGAAATAAGCCCCACACTATTTCTCGCGCCAGTCCTATAACGTGGTGTCATCTTTTGTTTATTAAAGGTGCAAACTTTCTCACATCTTCTCTCATCATGTGAAACAGTGAAAGATTTCAAGAGAAATTATGGTAAAGAAAGGATATTTGCAAAACAATTTTGCAAAGTCAATGCAGCAAAATAGTAAAACCAACTATATCAATGAGGTATACAATGAATCAGGAGTTTCACAATCTAAAGTACAAAATCCCAATATATTCACTTGACGAATACCTTCAATGTCGAAGGCGCGAACGCGCAACGTAGCAAGCCCATCTAAATCAAGCTTAATAGAATTATGAAATATCTGGATTCTGGATATGTTGTCAATGAAGACCTTGCAGCGAATCACAATTCCAGTTTTCACATCCGTGGCATAAACAGCAGTCTCCTTCCGACCACTATAAGGGGCAATAGATCGCAGCCTCGCACTTGTTGAGCATTTGTTGCTTGAATTATACTCAGGCAAAACAGACAGAATATCGTGATGATCCCATGACCTAACAAGTCACCAAAAAAAATTGCATAATCATCAAGATGAATTCAATAACAGGGAATTATGATTCACTGCCAAAGCAAATCAATAAGCACCACTCACAAATTCAATATCCCTATCCCTCCTTGTTATACAACTCTCTTAATTCAAAAATCAAAAGTGACTCCAAAAACATCCTCAGGTAATCACTTGCCCATGATAAACAATTTATAGCAGCTTAAAAAACATCTGCAACCTTCAAAATCAAGTTTGATGAAGGAAACATGGTTTATTTAATGTAAAAGAACGATGTTTAGTCGCTTCAAATTAAAATTGTTTTGTCTCCAATCTCAGTTTAAACAAAAGTGATAAAAACTACTCCCTCCGGAATGAAATATAAGCAAAATTAGTAACTGAAAAGTTGATGTATCTAGTTAAAAATTAAGAGTAGATACATTGACTTTTCACTTACCTTTTTGCTTATATTTCTTTCGAGAGTAGTACTCGTGTATTAGGTGAAAAAAAATTATATCTTAGTATCACAACAGGCATAAAACCTTCAAACTCAATTATAATGTTAAATAAATTTTACAACAAAATCAAGTTCATTCATACACCATTTTTAGTATACGCTTACTCAAAACACACAGTTAAACTTCCTCATGCTTTCATTTTACTGGCGAAAATAAGTAATTGGAGATAGAGTTATATTATATATAAAAGTAACAACACTTCTTCATTATGTCAAAAAAAATTACACCGTATTTAACAACAGGCATAAATCCTTCAAGCTCAATTTAAATGTTAATCAAATAAATTTTACATGAAAATCAAGTTCATTCAGAATCCATTTTTAATATATAGGCTTACTCAAACACACGTTTAAACTTCCTCATGCTTTCATTTTACTAGTGATAAAAAAAGTAATTTGAGATAGAGCTATATCATTCATGTGCACCGTAGCACTGACACTTCAAATTGAAGATATGCATAGTGTCCAACACATGTTGGTGTGACAATAACACATGTGGTTAATTTCAGACTCGTTTGGATACACACCTAAATGAACCACTTATAGCATTAGCATCTATCATATAAGTTTTTATGTACAGGCAATTCTATAAAAAATAAATAAATAAAGTCAAACTATTATCATATGGGACTTGTTTGTTAAAAATTATAAATAAATAAAAAAGTGATTTTGGCACTCAATAATTTAAAGATTATTTTTTAGAGATTTTAAATAAAAACATAAGTTGTTTTGTGTTTGTTTGTAATGAAAATCACCTTTGTAAATAAAAAATATCAGATATCAAAAATGATTTTTTTTAGAAACAACTAAAAACAGTTTCTCATTAAAAAACAATTTTTAGATTTTTTTTCTTCAAATTATCATTTCTTCAAAAACTGTAACTAACAAATGAAAACTTTCAAAAGTCATTATTTTTTCTAAAAAAAAGTGATTTTTTTACCAACTCATAAACTATAAGCGGTTTTCATAAGCTACCTCGCACAACTTATCGAAATAAACTAAAAACTGGTTATTAATGTGTCATAAGTTATGGAATGACATTTTCATAAGCTCTCTCAAAAAGTCTAACAAACACTTATACTATACTATAAGATAAGTTCAAATAAGTCGATCAAAACAGACTCTCACTCACTTCAATTTCTCAAATTAGTAAATGCCCCGGTGTCAGTGTTTCGCATTTGTGATTTTGTCTTGTTTCATAGTTCATGCATTCAAGTGAATTGAAATGACATTGTGTGTGTGTGTGTATATATATAAATTCTGAAGTAACTAAAATTGAGAGTAATAGAATTAGTTAGAAAGGAACCATTTGAAGCAACCGTCACTTCCTTGAAGTCTATATTCAACCGGGAAAGTCATTTTAGGAGGTAAGAGGAGATTAACATGAGAGATGTGAGGACCAGAAGAAGAATGCGGTGGTGATGATGCAGCAGCGTGTTCTGCAATTAGTACCGTTACCGCACAACTAAGCAAAAACAGCGCCATGTTGTTCTTCATTTCTTCAACACTCGATCAAGAATTTTGCATTGCGCTAAGAATTTAGTTGAATTGAGTGTGTGATGAATGCGAGAGAGTTGAAGAAGTGAGGTTTTGGGGTTTAGGGTTTTAGGGAAAGTGCGTAACAACACTGCAATCGCGAGAAGCAGTGGATCGCACACAAACAACACGTGGTGTTTTTTTTTTAGCAAAGAAAGATGACTTTTTTTTTTTTGGGACAAAGCACTGTTTAAGTGCAAAGCTACTAAATATGGTCGTCCCCTCTTATAATCTTTTCCTTTTTCTACTGGAAAATACTTGTATTAAATTTTCTGTAGGGTAAACCCTAACATTACTTATGCTATTATTTTGGTTTTTGATTTAAAAAATAAGGAATAAATTTTTAAACTTTTAAATTTTTAAAATATCAATCAGATTAGTCTTTAATATTATAACAATTATCAATTATTTTAATGATAAATTATATCTTTTAAATATTTTTATAATAATATATTATAAATTATTTTAATAATTCTAATATTAATTTAAAATTATATTAAAATGACATTCTTAAGATTAAAATAGTGATTTATTTATTTACTTTTTTTTCACAACAGAATTATTACTAATAAACTCCAATTTTAGCAGAAAATGTATCTTAAATTAAAAAAAAAATCTAATTATTAGAGTAGAACACCTTTGAAAAATAAAACAATGAGATCGAAAAACAGTGAATCGGAACATTTTTCGAACTTTGGACTGAAACACTGTCTTTTTAATCTAAACTTTTTATTAAAAAAAATACTAATTTTTTTAATTGAAATATTACTTTTCTGCCCTTCAAAATCAAACAGAAGAATTATAATTTAAGGACAAAGTTAAAAGTTGTGTACGTGGAAAGTGGAAAGTGGAAAGCTGTGTCCTTTTTCAACAAACTAGAAAGTATAAAGTATTGTATCAAAAAATTGGTATAAAGTAATTTTGTGGGTACGAATGCGAAATAGTGACTTTTTTTATGAAAAATAGTAGAAACATTTTTAATCAAGCAGAAAGTAAGAAATAGAAAATAAAGAGAGTAACGTACTTTATTTTTTACAGAAAGTAACGCTCTTTAACACATCGAGATTCTGCAACGTATTATTAATTAATTATTTTTTATGAAATATTAATTAATTATCTTGATATTAGTTTTGGATACAATAATATCTCTTATTTTGAAACACTACAATATATAACTTTTACGAAATATGTCTCTTTTTTGAAAATAACTTTTTCTTACCTCACTTATTGTCCTTCAAATATCACAATATAAATATATTGGCAAAAACACACAAAAAAATATAGCATTAAATATGATAAAACATTTTTCTTGTATTTTAGGTTCAAATATATTATTTTGTTGTTGGTTATATTTGAAATTTGAGAGAGTAAGTCATGATACTTCTTTAACTCACAAAAATCTTGATAGCATGAAGAAGCACGAGTTGTGCTTGCAGCGCCTAATACAGGTTCTTTACAATATCAATGGAAAAAAGATTCATTTATTATTTGAATGTTAAATGCACTGTCACAACTGTCTTTGAAAAAATATAAAAATAAAATATTTTATAGTTATTAATTATTTTTTTATAGTCATTTAAGTCTATGTCATCAACCGTCTTTGTATTATATATTTGTTTTATTGAATTGTCAAATTTTTTTCACACTACATATTTGTGTGAAATGACATTTAACAAAGAATAAAGTGATATTTAATTGAAACGATTTATCATATTTTCAATGTCATTCACTAAATGACCCATAGCTCTTGTTATCGGGTATAAAAAAATTAAGAATGTATGCATATAATTTTTGTTGGGTTAATTTGGAATACCATCACCAAACTTAAGTTTCAAGGTGGTATTGATATCCAATCGTTAGGAAAACTAATTAATCCCTACTTGATAAACATGCACGGGGTATTTTCCATAATCATGATAAATCATTAGTGCTGCAAATTTATCTCTCGAGTACTTGCATGTGTCACATATTTTTCACATTCATGTAGTTGGTTCTTCTTATTTTCCAAAATTCATTTTTCAAACTGAAAAATGTTTATTAATATGTTACCAAGTAGTACTACGAAGGAGAATGTTATATTTACAACACTAATTTGATCTAATGGAAGATGTTTATTATATGTGTTGTTGTTTTATTATGCCAGCAACTAATATTCTAAGGGGTTTGATAACTCTCACAAATAAGAATTATTTATTCTTTTTAGCTTTACTTATTATAATAATGATTAAACATCTTTCTTATGAATAGTTTGAACTCTTTAATATTTAGTTTTATAATTTAATGTTGATATTTAGTCTTACCTTTTTTTGTTGTTGTTAGAATTAACTACTTGTTTGTTAGTATATACGAGAAAATAGATTAAACTTAAACGTATTTATATGTCAGCGGAAAAATAAAGAAGGAAATATTAAAGATATTTACATGATAAATTAGTATCCAAATCAATGAGTTAAGTTTCTTTGTTGTTTTCGAGGACAAAAAAGAAATAGTTGTATATATTTATTATTTATTTATTTATGAGTATAAATGGGTACAAATAGTTGGAACAAAAAAAGGGGGTGCAAATAGTAATTATCCGGAGGCACAATAATTGGGCCATTAACTTTTAAATCCAATCTCACAAGTTCTCTTTGTCCGAAAAAAACAACACTCCTTTTTTTTTTGGACCAAAAACTCCTTCTTCTTCTTCTTCTTCTTCGTTGGAGTGTTTCTGCAAATTGTGTGATCCGCGAATGTAACACAAAAAGAGAAGAAATAATGGTTGAAAGCGTAACGCCGAAACCGAGAGTTCGTCCATTCGTACGATTAGGGATTTTCCTAATCTCTCACAGTAACTATGTTAGGTAAGTACACTTCTCTTCTTTTTCTTCTTCGAGTTTCGTTTTCTCAATAACAATTTCAATTTGAAATTAATTACTGTGTTTTCTGTTTCCATTTTCCAGCGTCGTTTGTTTCGTATCAGGAATCGTTGCTCTTCTTCTTCTCCCTATTCTCGCTAAGAATACTTACGTTTCCGAAAATGCCCTCATGCCAGGTCTCACTCTCTTCTTCTTTATTATTTTTATTTTTATTTTTATTGAATAATTGAATAATGTTTTTGATTTTTCAGGTTCTGCTAACAACATGCTTTCTACTCATCATGTTTCACACGCTAGCAAATTCATCAATGACTTAACAGATTCTCACATGTAACTAACTACTTTTTACCTCAATTTTCATTTCTTTCTAATTTTATTTATTTTCTTACACTCGTTCTAGTTTTACTCTAAAAAAAAACTACCGTTTCTAGTTTGTTTGAACACCTGAGACTTTTTAGGAAAGTTTATGTGTTTTGAATTAATTTTCATAAGCTATTTTTAGTTAATTTTCATAAGCTCTCCAAGATAGTTTTGAAAGTTTTATATAAAAAAAGTTTGACTTTATTTTGACTTTTGATTTGTTATAGAAATAGTTTATACATAAGCATTAATACGATAAGTGCTTAGTTAAGTTAAACAGGGCTCAAGTGCTCATCAACTTACCTATAAGCTATTTTTATAACACAAGGTAAAATAAAGTCAAACTGACATAAGTTGAAAACAACTTATAGATGTGTCATAAGCTGTTTTCATAACCTCTTAAACATTGTTACAAGTGCTTGTGCTAGTAGATAAACTCAAATAAGTAAATCTAAGCAGATCTTTAGAGTTTAAAGAGCATGCATTACTGCTAAAGTTTTAAAATAAATGTCTGCTATATTATGGTTTTTGATTTTACTGCGACCTTGATGGGACTGCAATATCATGAATTTGCGACTGCGGCAGTTACTACAACCGTGATTTGAAAACTTGCTATTATTGTAAACTAGTTTTACACTCACATTCATTTAGGAGTCCATTGTTTTGACACGTCAGTTCACTCTTGTAATTATGCATTGAAATTAATGATATGATGAAGTGGTAAAATAGTGAACTCTCATTGGATGTTAGAAATTTTACCTTAAAAGGATATATAAGTCAATTTACATAATTATATATAATATTTCTTCCCACTTTTCTATCTGACCAAAAACTACGAGTCAATCTAGAGAGTAGTTTTTAGATTTCTTTCCTTTTTCCCACGATTCAAACATTTATCAATCATTATATTCTGTTAATTTTCTCATTATTTTTTTATCTCCCCATTCTCTCTGTTTACAAACAACTGAGAAAGAAATAAAACTTTCGCTGTGTTCCAATGCAGTGATAGTCATAACATTATTGCACACTATATGTCAGCCTTGGATGCTGAGGTTACTTATCACAAGTTCTACCCTCAATTGAATCAGTTTCATCCACTGCACTTTTTCACCAGTCCTGATTCAGGTATAGTCTCAAAAAATATAAGTTGTTCATCACTTGGAATCAACATAGCTGGAATTATTAGAGCACCACGGGGCGATGGCAAGGAATCTATTGTCTTGGTAACGCCTTACAATCCAAAGAAAGTTGGTCCAGCAGAGGCTTTGTCTTTGGGCATTGCTTACTCGGTGTTCTCACTGCTTTCACGGGTTACTTGGCTGGCAAAGGATGTCATATGGCTCGTGGCCGATTCACAATATGGAGAATATTCTGCTGTGTCCGCATGGCTAAGAGAATATCAGGCCCCTGCATTCCATGAAGCTGAAATAGTTAATAGTGAAACATGTAATGACAGTGATGCTATTAATGAACTTGGACACAATCCTTATTTTGATAGAAAATTATACAGCGGTTTTAGACGTGCTGGAACTATGGCTGCAGCTCTTGTAATAAAAGTTGCTGAGCAAGGTAACCATCATGAAGACAGTCTTAATATCTATGCCGAGGCATCTAATGGGCAGATGCCAAACCTTGACCTCATCAATATTGTAAATCATCTGGCAGTACATAAACAAGGTTTGCGGATGAAAGTGAAGAAGACATTTTCACTACTTGGCTCCAGGTGGCTTAATACTTTGGGCGGCATATTTGAATCTCTGGGAAAAATTGCTAAAAGCTTAAATCCTCAATGGAAATTTGGTATTTCTGCTACTGAGTATGTTGAGGGTGCTGCTACACTAGCAAGTTCATTGTACTTTCAGGTATTGTACTTTTACTCCATCTAAATTGTATCTATTATTATATTAGTACTATTATTCCCTGTTACCATTTTATAAATATTCTTTATTTGTATATCATTCCTCCCAGGGTTTGGGTATTCCCGCTGGCCCTCATGGTGCCTTTCGTGATTATCAAGTTGATGCAATCACTATGGAAATTTCACCAAAAGTTTCTCCTACTAAAATGATCAGGCGTAATGAATTCATTCTCCGTGGTGGCAGGTATGTGTCACTCATCCAAGTGTGTTTGTAACAATCTTGGAATAAATGGCTGGCCATCAAATGGAAATATTGTTAAAGTTTTGCAATTTTTACCTAATTGTTAGATAAGAGAAAAATTTGAAATCTTTAACATGACAAATGACAAAATGGCAGTGATTTGTATCCTTATTATTTCTTTTTCCAAGAGGGGTGTGTGATTGTGATGGGGAACTATTCCTATCGTAAATGTAAGTTGTATAGAATATTATGTTATTTAGCTTTTAACATTTAATGAACTTGTATAATCTATGTATAACTGCTTCTGTACTTTATACTAAAGCACATAGTCAGAAGATTTTTCTCTCTCTGTTTGATCACCCAGCAAAGCATGTGCTACGTGTTGCAGGTTGATTGAAGGAGTGGTACTCTCAATAAACAACCTTCTGGAGAAATTTCATCAGTCATTCTTTTTATACCTCTTGACATCTCCTGGCAAGTTTGTATCAGTGGGAGTTTACATGATTCCATTTGCGTTACTTGTTGCACCACTTCCAATAGTTGCAGCATCTCTCCATGCTGATGCTAACAAGTCCACCCCTCAATCCACATCTTCCTCTGAAGTTGATGGCAGCCACAAATCTTGGAAATGGCTGAACTCAGCTAGAAAAGTTTTGGTCATTCATTTATGGGGTGCTGTTGTCTCCTTACTCCCATATTTCCTATGTCAAATACCTAATTCCACCCCAACAACAAACTTTACAGTTTGGGGTTTACTATCAGCTTCTAGCCTCCTAATTTTATACTTCATATTGAATTCTTCAATTTTCGAAGCTGCTACATCTCAACCCGAGAAAAGCGAGTGGGCTAGCTTAAAATCTGTAACAATATCAGCCGCTTTCATTGGTTTATCTCTCATGTCAGTCATTAACTTTGCCACAGCAGAAATCGGGGCTTTACTCATTGTCCCGATTTGTCTGATGGCTCGACCTTTGAAGCTTGATACTCGAGCTAGGAGCTTGAGAACCTTACTTAGGGCCACCTGTAATCTTGCTTTAGGTTTTATTGTGTTTCCTCCAGTAGCATATGTTTTAATGAAAGGTGCTTTTGAAGAATTTTATGGTACTAATGTTGGTGACTATTGGAACTGGGTTGAATCCCTTTGGACATGGAACAGTGCTACTTACCTCTACGTAGGTATTGTTCACCTACCATGCTGGGCACTTTGTATTCATATTTTATTTCATCCTTGTTGACATGTAATTTTAGTTAGTTGGACAAGCAATTTTGTTGCAACAAATTTACTGTCTTGATGTTTATATCTTCCTCTTTAAAGCTTAATATAATTATTCTTCGCAAGGACACATCGATAAACGTTTAGGTGGCGGCTGGCAGATTTAGGCCCCTGATGTTGTTCTTGATAACTAATCTGTGAATGATCATTGAGCCTCCACTCTTGTTCTGCTTAAAATTTGATGTGCTGAAATTAGGATCTATGTCGGGAGTTTTGTTCGATAACGATGCTTCTACATTCATGAGACTGCAACGACAATCTAGACAATTCTGGACGGTTGGAGCAACGTGATTCATCATTTGGAGAAAAATGATACATGCATGGAGAAACGTACCACTATATACAATCAAAATATATGGAATTTGATTCTGTTTAGTCACACAACCACATATGTCAACTGTTAAACGCAGATCAAACAACATATAGTCTTATATTTTGATTTGTATTTTAAAGTAATTTTGATGAATTTTGATTACAAGGCAACTGTTTTTTATCCAACATTAACATCACTTTTGACTAAGTGCTTCTCCTAATTGCCCATTAATTGTGTTTGGATTAGGATTTGTAGTCAATGAGTGTGTGTGTTATTTATAGATTAAAAGGTGATTTTTATATTTTATAAGAAAGAGTAAACCAATAAACTGAAATACTAGTTGATATATCTTTAAACATTGCTTCATAGTCACAAAAGTGACCAACTTGTTGAAAACAAAAGTAACCAAATTACTACTCTATGTGTTGGTACTTCATAAAATTTGTCACCGAACCATTTTTTAAAATATATCTCTATTATCAAGCAAAATAAAAAGCGAGTTCATAAATAGTAACGAGGCTAGCACAAAATCTTAAAAAACAAATGCATTAATGCATTTGATCAAAGCCCCCCTAATGAATTGTTCATCATTAATAATAGGTTACAAACAACCGCCATTAGGTACTCTTCCCTAATCCAACACCAAACTCTTATGAAGTCAACATACCCACCATACACTAAAAGCCATGTTACAAATTACACCAAATCAAAATTAGTTGCGAAGACCCTATGCTTCTTCAACCTTGCAATTTTTTTTTAAAAAAATATAGAAAAAAGAAAGACTTCAATATTGTAGAAGACTCAATAGGGTTGGTCAATTGATACAATGACAACATGCTAGATTTACAAATGTAAAGAATACATAATACTTTTAGTGAAATGTTTCTAAAACTTATTGTGAAAATAAATTAAATTATTTCATGTCAGAATTTCATCTTTATTATTTTGTCGATTTATCGATTTATGACATATTACTTCAAGCAAAAGAGAGGATAAACTTAAATCATTTACAATCAATTTAACGAAGAAGTCAACTATAAATTGTTTGAAAAAAGAATATCTCTCTTAATTCAAGTGTTTACAATCAACTACATTATAAAATCAAATGCTGCACCATAAAGTCAACTGCAATAATTCATCTCAACTGCAATAATTCATCGGATATGATACCTACATATTACATCCAAAAATATTTAACAAACCAGCGATTTCGATTTTTTTTCTTTTATCTCAATCATCATAATGACAGTGAAAAATCTAATGTATTTATATCACCTCCTTCACACGCAACCAGAAAAAAAGAAGCATAAACTTTAAGACTCCCCCAACTTGTGACACACAAAAGAAAAAATACACTCTTCACACCCAAAAAAGAACCTTTTTTTTTTCTTCTCACTCTTAACACTCACTCTACCACTCTTCAAACACTTTCCTCGTATTCTTATTTCATTTTGAAGTTTCATTATCCAAATAACAACACACTTTCACTTTTTGTAACAATTCACATGATTCTAAAACCCTTTTGTTCATAGCTTCACTTGAACCTTGCTTTCATTTTTAACCTTTTGGGTGTATTCTATTTCTTTATTTGCTCATTTTTCTTGCTAAATTCTCAATTGGGTTGGTGAGTTTGTGAGTTTTGATTATTGGGTTATTATGGATCTGGTTGGATCTTCAACTTCTGAGTGCTACAAAGTTGAAGTAAATGTTAAAGTTTCAATTTTTATGAAGTGATTTAGCTTTTGAATCAATTTGAAATGGTGGGTCAGTTTTAGTTTCAAAAGGGTTGGTGTAGAATATGAAGAAGAAATTGGTTCAACAGAAATCTCAACACAAATGGAAGAAGAAGGTTTTTGCTTTGATCTTAGTGGTTGTGATTTGTTTTGGAAGTTTGTTGTTTATGCAGATGCGGTATACTCATGTTATAGGGCTTGTTTCATTGCAACACCAATTTGTTTCTCAATCTCAAGTTCAGAAGCCAAAGATTGCTTTTCTCTTCATTGCAAGGAATAGGCTTTCTTTGGAAATGGTTTGGGATGCATTCTTTAAGGTACATTATTTTTTTTTTGTCTTTCTTTCAATAGTTTTTTTTGGTTTTAACCATAGTAATGTTAACTCGGGTTTTGCAGAACTATTCGACCTGTAACTCATTAACCATTTGAGTCCAATCATTTGGTTTTCTTTTAATGATTATTGATCTTTATGATTTAATTAGTTTTTTAAATATCATTTGGTTTTGCAGATACCATTTAATTAGTTTTTTAATTGTAGGAGTCTTAATTAGAAACTAAAGGAGAGTGCACTAATTGTGGTTACTTAGTTTCAACTTTATTGATTAATAATCAAAGCTTATATGTTTTTTTTTTCCAATTCAGAACTTGTGACACTTTGAGCTAATACTGGAAAGTTATTGGGAAGTGCTTTACTTGAATGCATTGTTGAGAATAGTTGATGGTGTAAATTTAGTAATTTCATCAATATATGTTTTAAATGATTAAATCATGATGTACATTTAGCAATCATTGATTAATAATAAAGTGTAGGGGAAATTGCTTATGGTCTGATGGCCCTTTTAGTCTTTTGCACTGGCGTGTCCCTTGTGTCAATGTTTTAGGAACCGGACCAAACTGGCCCGTTCAACCGAGAATCGGCCAATTCACTGGTTGGTTTGATCAGCCGCTGTACCATAGTCTGGTTGAACCATATTGAACCGGATTTGAACCACAAATGGTTCAACAGATTTTTGTCTTTTGCATTTTTAATACTTTTTACTTATTTATGCTGTATTTATTGTTATTTATTCTTTCTTTTTCTTTACACCTAAGTAGGAAAATCATGCTAATGGTAAGTGTTCATAATAGACGTGTAGTTGTTGATTGCAATTTCATGAATGCTTCTTGTTTAGTGTTGAGTGTTAGGAAACATGACATCCACGGCAGGAGAAGAGATAAAAGTTAAAAACTGTATACTATATATCGATGAACGTAAAATGGTACAAATGACAAAATGTTGATTCAAGTGATTACATCAAGCCTATTTATAAGAATTCACAGACTAAATAACTAACTACTAATAACATCTCTAATGTTGAGATGCAGTAATGCTTACAGAAAGATTTATGCTCGATTTTCAGGGAGGAGATAACAAATTCTCAATTTTCGTTCACCCAAGGCCAGGGTTTCTGTTGAATGAGGCAACGACTAAATCATCGTTTTTTTTGAACCGTCAAGTTAATGATAGCATACAGGTTTCTCTTCTCTCTTTGTTTGAAACAGATTTATTTTTGTTATCCACCATGTCTCTTTGCTATCTTATATGATTGATGGGTTGAAAATTTATATCTTATAGATCATTTGTGTAATTTTTTACATACGTCTAAAATAATTTGATTTTTTTATTGAGATGCTTCAAGATTAACGTCTTCAATTTACTACACTCTAATCCGACTTTGTTATGTTTATCAGCTTCATGATATTTAGTCCACGTGATATTTTTCCAGGTAGATTGGGGAGAAGCAAGCATGATAGAGGCTGAGCGCATTTTACTTAGACACGCGCTCGGTGATCCTTTAAATGACCGTTTTGTTTTCCTCTCAGATAGGTGAGGGTATAATTTTGTTAATAACCATTTAATCTTTAATCGTTATACTCTTTGTTATAATCTTTAACAAGTTCTCTCCATTTACCATACTGATAGAAGAAATGACCATTGACATTTCTCAACTTTTGAGCTAGCATCTAACTATATTTCAGTTGATTGATTTATTTTCAGCTGTATACCTTTATACAACTTCAGCTACACATATGACTACATCATGTCGACATCGACTAGTTTCGTTGATAGGTGAGGATACATACTTGTCTTATGCTCTAGCACATTGAGTCTGCATAGAACTGAGTTTTGTCGTCTTGTTTTAGGGATACTTCAATGGAACCGATTTGATGACAAAAATAGAGAATCACACAATAGGTTATCACCTTAATTCAGTAGTTGTTATGTGTTAGAACAACAACCCCGAACCAAAAGAATAAAATATGAAAAACGTAAACAATGAACGCACAATGTTTGTATCGAAGTTCGGCTAACTGTGCTATGTCTCCGATTGCAGAGCGGTTGCAGTTTCTTTGTGTTAATATTTCAAACTTAAGGTTTACAGTATACAATTTGTATTTAAATACTACGGTCCATATTACACTTATCAGTAACTATGAGTCATACCCAACATTTTAATTTATTTATGCATGTGTAGTTATTTATTTGCAACGTTATAATTGTTATGAACTTGCCATTAAAATGTAAGCAGCTTCGCGGACACAAAAGAAGGCCGTTACAATCCAAAAATGGATCCAGTTATTCCAGTCTATAATTGGAGAAAAGGATCTCAGGTAAAAATCTAGCGTAATGCATAATTTACTATTAGTTCATTCTGAATCTTAAAATACATGGCATTCATTTTATGATGAACTCTCCTGCAGTGGGCTGTTCTGACCAGGAAGCATGCAAAGGTTGTAGTGGAGGATGAAACTGTCTTTCCTATGTTTCAAAAATATTGCAAGGTAATTACTAATTAGTGGCATGGTTTGTTGGATAAAGTATCTTTTATATGGTGTCACAAGGATCTTATATATATTTTCCTAAATCTCTATCTCAAATTTTCATTGAAAATATCGGATTCTTTATCAAAGAAAGTTGTGCATCTCTAAGGATCATAGACCTTGGAAAGTTGTAGCATGTTGAAAATGTTTCTTTCTTCTAATATTTTAGGAAATATTTCTGAGGGTTTCCACACATTCAATTCCATTAAGGCTCTTTTTGACAAGGCCAAATCGCTAGCTTATAGCAAATAGTTTATAGCGTATAGTTCGAATAATTAAAATACAGCTGTTCGGTAACGATTTTTCTCCCGAACTTATAGGGAGCTTATAGCATTTTTTGAGATGCTACTTCAAGGAGTGTTTGAGCTAGGTTATCATATCATATTTTCTCTCTTTTTTCCCTGATTATCGTAATTGAAAAAATTAAATATTATTTATATTTTTTTTCATGTCATTTTATATTTATCGGTCAATTCAACTATTAATTTTACTAAACTCTTTAAATTCAATATGCTAATTTATCCGATATCATTTTATAACCAACCAGAGCCTAAATGTTATATATAGTCATACTTGGGCAGGGGCAAAGCCTCTTGTAGTTATGGGGTAGCTTTGGCTACCCCAAACAATATTATTTTTTGGAACAAATAAGTGTAGTATTATGCTTAGCTACTCCAATAATATATATTTATTTACCTCGAATAAATTTATTAGTAAAAATATGTAGATGTTTACATTGAAAAATATAATGCTAGTTGTTATAGATCCAATAATATATAAATTTGACTTTTTAAAGCATCATCCAACGCTACTTTTCTAAATATCTATTATCGATTTTTTATTTTATTTATTATGGTTTTAATTTACATTTTATATAATTGAAAATTATTATTAATTTTTAAGCTCACTAATTAAATTTAATATATTAATATTAAAAATATATTTTATTTTTTTCTTTATATATTTGGCTCCCTCATAGAAATTAGGCTAGCTTCACCACTGTACTTGGGAAGGATCTAAGTTGAATATTTTTGAAACCATACATTTTTCCTGGTCTCTTTTATGGTGACAGCCTCATTCTTCTTTTCATCTCTAAATGCAGAAAAAGCCGCTACCAGAATTTTGGAGGGATCAAATCATTGTAAGTTGTCTATATACAAAGAAAAGTTATTTAATAATATCTTCATTTTACAACATTAGCTTCAATTATTAATTATTTTTAATAAAAATCATCATAACATCTGCTCAGAAAATGTCATGAAGTGATTCAATATTTGATTTTGAATTGATACATTCAAATAGGTTCTTGCAAATTATATGAACAGACAAATTAACGGTTTTTAAGTATATTTTCTTTCTTCATGCAGCCTGCTGACACATCTAAGGTGCATAACTGTATACCAGATGAACACTATGTTCCTACATTAATGGCTGTAAGAATCTTTTTTTTTCCTGCCTTACACTCTTTCTATGTCTTTGTGTGTCAGAAGCCGACTTTATGTGTCTCAGAGAGAGATCGCAAACACAATGTTTGACCTTAAGTGGTTAATGAGTTTCAGTTAAGGATGAATTGATTAGTAGAACCCGGGTTCAAATCCTGGCCGGAACAATCATTGGTCTGACTTTACTTACCTCTGGAACAAATTGTGGATTACTATGACCTATTTCCTTCCCCATTGGAACAGGAGGGTTAAGATTCAAAAAAAGAGAGAAATCACATATATATTTATATATAGCTGTGATTCACCATTAACAATTATAGTATTTGATTGTATCTCCTAATCTTTTGCCATTGATGGTTTTGGCTGAAAATTTTGATATGCTATAATTTATTAAGTTGAAAACTCAACATCTAGAAGTTGAACAAAGCATCTTTTGAAAAATAGATGGTTAAAGAAATTGAAGCAAGTTTGTCTTATATCTATTTCAAACTTTACAAATATGTTAATGCGATCACCCTCTTAGTTTTAATTAAATAAATTTTTATTTTTGTATTTTTCTTGAAAAATCTAGCAAAAAGACCTTGAAGGAGAACTCACACGAAGATCACTGACACATACTGCTTGGGATATTTCCAACTCCAGAGACCGTGAGCGCCGTGGATGGCATCCAGTGACTTACAAGTTCTCAGATGCTACTCCGACGCTTATAAAATCTATAAAGGTTTGACCTGTACTGTTCTGCCATTGCAAAATCACCTTTCATTCTATGATTAAAAATTTGAGCTATTAAGAAGGAATGTGCTAATACTTGCATAGGAGAATTTTACTTGCTGTAGAGATGGTGCGAACTCTTCAATATGATTTTTTGGTTTCTGACAAGAGTATAAAGTGCATGTACTGTACTTTCATGAAAGAAAATATGTATAAGTTTGTTGATTTGTTTGCAGGAAATAGATAATATCTATTACGAGACAGAATACCGAAGAGAATGGTGTAGCAGCAAGGGTAAACCATCAACTTGCTTCCTTTTCGCAAGAAAATTTACTAGGACTGCTGCTTTACGGCTTCTTAACATGGTAAGTTCATACACCATAGTCTTTTCTTGAAGAGTTTTAGTGAGTTTTCAAATGTTTTTAGGGGAAACTGAATCATTTGAGTTTCTTCCTTTTGAGTATTAGGCTTTGGATTGACTTATTTAAACTTTTCTATTGGTATACGCACTCATGAGAACATTTGGAAGAGCTTATGGAAATAATTTATAACATGTCCATAAACTGTTTTCAAAAGCTTGCCAGATATAGTATATGAAAACAGTTTGACTTTATTTTCATTTTGTTATAGAAATAATTTATACATAAGCACTTAATTAAGTTGTTAATCCAAACAGGGTCTTAGTGTGGTTTGTTAATGATTTTATGCTTTTCTATTGGACAGTCTGTTCTGGGAGATTTCAGTTAAGAGAACAAAATGGTTTATTGCTAGTGGCTGATACAAGCAGAACATGTACTTAGTAAAGAAATAAGAGGCTGAAAAAGAGAATAAAGCAAAAGCAGATGAAGATTATTATTGAGTACCACACTGATATGTATATTGAATTGTATTGTATATTTAGACAGTTAAAAAGAGTGTTTGTGAATTGTGATGTATATGTACTATTATTTTATTTTTCAGAATAATTTTGGTAACTCGTGAACAATCATGCAAGACAATCCCTCATTAAAAAAAAAAAAAGATTATTGACTAGAGATACATCCGCATAAGGTATAGTGTTGAGAAAAGCCAATGATGAATATTAATGAATGAAGCAACCATTAAAGTCCCTAAAAATTATGAGCTTTCTACTATACCCCCAATTGCCACCCAAATCATATCTACTTTTTAGGGTCCGTTTGGCTCAGCGAAGATGAGAGAAGGGAAAAGAAACTTAGAGAAAATTTACTTTAAATAAAACTTGCAAAATCCTAAACACACAATGAGAGAAAATTTACTTTAAATAAAACTTGCAAAATCTTACAACAATTTGTGGTAAGTGGGGACAAAACAAAGAGGAAAAAACAAGGAGGAAAAATGTAGTTATCTATTTATTTATTTTTTTAATCTTAGTAGAGATCGTAAATTTCAATCTAACAAAACGTTCAATTTAATAATATCAGTATTTGTCAGTCGAGTTTGGCCTTGTGAATGTAAGAAAACGATGACTCTAGATAATCTGATTTTACCTTGGAATGGTGTGACAAGTTCAACAATTCATGACACTTTATTGAACACTTTCAACTAGCAATTGTTATTGTTTATTTATAGTAGCTGATTCAACCACGCTCTAGTAATATTTTAATATTTGTAACCTTTTTTCCACCGACACTACATAACTTGTTTTAATTATCTTATCCAAATCTTGTTCAAAGTAATACTAGATCGCCATGTGCCCCGAAACTTCGGTCTCATTCAATTTTTATTCTTGACTCATCAACCGTTCTCTAACTGTCCCTAACTAATCTCATATACTCAAAGCCACGTGTCATTTTCAACATTTATTCTATGTTTGTATGCTATAATTGTTTGGTTAAATTTTGAAAATGGCAAATAGAATATAAATGAAATCTTTGCTAAACTATATCCATACAAATCAAATATCTTAATGCTATAGATAAATGTTACTAAAATAGATTGAATTTATTGAATTAGAAATTGATAAGTAGACTTAACTTTATTCAGAATATAAATTAATGTTTTTTAACCGAATTTTAAATTGTTAGAATTTTATTTTAATAAAAATCAGAGATTAAAAAATATAGATTAATTAAATTAGAGTTTTTTTTTACAAATACATAAATTATATTCAACCGACCTAAATCAGTTTGAATTAACGTTTAATTACATTGTAATTGAGAAGTCTATCCCTTGATCTTTGATCAAAATTTCAAAAGGTTACTATCACTCTACTTGATTTATTTATTAAAAAAATCAAAACAACGTACTTTTATTTTGTCAAACCAAATCAATGTACTTTTCTAAGTTCATTACTAAATTTATGCTTCAAAAGCGATGTGGCTGTTTTATCAATCTCCACGTGTCATTAATTTAAAGAACACCGACACCAACTTCAATTAACAAGTTAAGTTTATATCAACCGAAAGTGATAACGATTATTAACTAATTGTTATATTGACACCCGATAAAATATATATATATATATTATATTTATCTTTTTATTATTATTCGACTAAATTATTAGAATTATAATATAATTTTAAAATGCAAATATCTTTAAATGATATATTATCTATTCGCATTATAAAAATAAATTTATTAGATAAATATTATTAGTGTAAAATAAAATTATTTCGACACTTATAAAAATGATTTATTTTTATATTATATTAATATAAAAATAATTTAATAGAATACAAAGTTATTATTGATTGATAATGTAAAATTATTTTATATTATAAAT
>JBBPBP010009778.1:379612-405827 GCA_037974735.1 Cicer chorassanicum | reverse complement strand
AAAAAAAAAAAAAAAAAAATATATATATATATATATATATATATAAAAAGATAAGAAGACACTCCACAAAATAAAAAATGTGAAAAGCAACCTTCACCACACCTTCGTTTGGGTCCCACTTAATGCATGGCAATTCACATATAAATACTAATAAATCCATCATCGAAATTCAAAACCATATCACAACACAAATCAGGCAAGTTTTGATTCGCTTCATCAAATCAAACCAAAGTCACTTCCCTGTCCATATCCTTATCTACCACAAATAACAAACTAACTAAATTTCCTCCTATTTTATTTTTGCACATTTTGATCAAAATATTCTTCTTCTCTTTACATTCTCATCTAAGTATACTCTCTCACTCACAACTATACACACACACATAAACATATCATTTTCCATTCTCCATCAACAAAACACATCACATAAATTTCATTGCATTCGCATTTATTCATTAAAAAATGTCTCCTCCAAATCCAACCCTAACTTCAAACAAAATCATCAACACTTCTTCTAGTCCATGTTTCACCTTATTCGAATCAAAACTAAAAGTCAATGGCCACGTCATCCTCACCGATGTCCCCAATAACATCACCACTAATGGTTCCTTCCTCGGCTTCAAAACCACCGAACCAAAAAGTCGCCACGTGGCACCCATTGGAAAACTAAAAAACATAAACTTCACAAGCATATTCCGGTTCAAAGTATGGTGGACCACTCTTTGGACCGGGTCAAATGGAAAAGACCTTGAAACCGAAACCCAATTTCTGATGCTTCAAAATTCGGATTCGGGTCGACCCTATGTTCTCTTACTCCCAATAATAGAAGGTCCATTTCGTGCTTCATTACAACCTGGAGAAAACGACAACATCGAAGTATGCGTCGAGAGTGGTTCAACTTCAATAACTGAATCTCAATACGACGCTGTCGTTTACCTTCACGCAAGTAACGATCCATTTAAACTAGTGAAAGAAGCGATGAAAACTGTGAGGGCCCACTTAGGAACGTTCAAACTTCTAGAAGAAAAAACGGTTCCGGGAATAGCGGAGAAGTTTGGATGGTGTACATGGGACGCATTTTATCTTAAGGTACACCCTCAAGGAATTTGGGAAGGTGTGAAGGCTTTAACCGATGCTGGTTGTCCACCTGGCTTTGTTTTAATCGACGATGGTTGGCAATCTATTGCTCATGATGATGATCCGGTTGATACTATTGAAGGGATTAATCGGACGGCTGCAGGTGAACAAATGCCATGTAGATTGATCAAATTTGAAGAGAATTATAAATTTAAGGATTATAAAAAGGGTTTAGGTTTAGGTGGATTTGTTAAGGAGTTGAAAAAAGAATTTGAGAGTGTTGAGTATGTTTATGTGTGGCATGCTTTGTGTGGTTATTGGGGTGGGGTAAGACCGGGTGTTGAGGGTTTACCTGAAGCTATCGTAGAGAAACCTAAATTGACCGTTGGATTGGAAACTACTATGGAAGATTTAGCTGTTGATAAGATTGTTAATAATGGTGTTGGGTTGGTTCCTCCACATTTGGTTCATCAAATGTATGAAGGTATTCACTCTCATTTGGAAGATGCTGGAATTGATGGGGTCAAAGTTGATGTCATCCATGTAAGTTTTTCTCTTTTCATTCCAACCACACATTCTTTTTTTTCTTAATTTTTCATCCACATTTATTCAATCGTATTTTTATATGTTGTTTGTGATTAGTTATTAAACTGTAAGGGAATTAGCATATATTCATTTTTTTAACCAATGAATGTACTAAAATGAATAATAGTTGCTTGATTATAACTGATATTTAAAAGGTTATAATAATAATAATAATAATAAAAGACAATAAAGATCATGCTCATGGTCTCCAGCAAAAATCAATTCATATTTTTATTTGTAACTTTGTACTAATATCTATTTTACTAAAGATAATGTTTTGTAGATGAATTTTTTTTCTAATAAAATACAAATAAATACATTTAGTTGTTCGAAGTGTTGTGGATACAAGTATTTAAAATGATATTTAAATTACGAGGCTTTTCCACCTAATGGATTTTGAGTTGGATTTTTTTTAATAGACTCAAGTTCTAACAAAAGTTATTTTTAAAATATATTTTTAGCTTCCGTAGTACGTAATATTATAGTAATGATTTATTTAGATTTTTAATAATAATAATTTATTTTGTTGATTAAAGAAAAGTAAATTATTTTGTTATAAAGGTGAGTGTCACAACTAAAGCCAATAAAATGACGAGTCAAGCAGTAGGATGAATTTCACTATTATCTCTATATTTTTTTAATATAATTAATGTCGACAACAAAAAATATATATTATAGATTCCTTATTTATTAAGCACTGTTTACCTAATTATTTGATTCTTTTTTGGTCGGCACGTTATCTGTTTCTTTCTAAATTCAAGTTTTCACTTTTTTTGTGTTGCTGTCTTTATTTTAATAACATAAAGAGTACTATTTTATTGTTAGTAGCAAGTGCTTTTATTTGAGTTTAAATAAAAATAATTTTTGTTTTAAATAATTTAGAGATTTTTGAAAAAATTATTTTTTAATTTCGTTTGTATGCTATTACAAAAATAATTTATTTTTTAAAATAATTTTTAATCTGTTTGTATACAATTTTGTAAAAATAATTTTTTTTTAAATTTTTAATTGAATACTCCTAAAAAATCAATAAATAAACACACAATCAAAAGACAACGATGTAGAAAAATCCAAAAAAAGAATAAAAACTTACTGGATGAAAACTTAGATGAAGGTCTCATGCAATGAGAAAACTAACAATGAAAAGAGAAAAAAAAGGTCATTGTGTGAAGGAGAAAAACGCAACTAATGAATTGATATAAACTGATATATAAATACTTATAAAAAATGAACATAGGGCAATTTGGAATTTTCAAAATAAGGTAGGAAAAATTGCATCATTTTCTCTCGTTAATGAGTTAAGTTTCGTATTTTTTAGTTTAGTTTTTATCTCTTAGCAAAAGGCAAATGCGAGAAACTACTATTTTTAGTTTTTCATTTTTAGCTTAAAAATGATATTTTTTAACAAAATTATTTTTAAAAATTCTAAAACAAACACCTTTCAAACTCTACAATTGATTCTTGACTTGAAAAAATAGATTTTTTTTTATGAAAAAAATCTGAAACAAACACACTCAATATATATCTACTTAATTCACAACCAGTCACTTTTAGAGTTTCTTGTCAAATGAAAACTAGCATGTCACGACATTATTTTTTGTTTATTCTTTCACAATGGATTTAGATAAACAATTTCATTTAATATTTATTTATTAAAATTTTCAGAAAGTATAATAATTATAAGTTATTTTTAAAAAAATTATTAAAATAACTTATTTTTATAAGTGTAAGTGAAATGATTGTATTCAATGAGGTAAATTCAATTCAAATAAGTTTAAGTAACATTTTTCTTATTATATTATATAGTTTTGACATTTTGTTTGAAAACAGTTGCTAGAGATGGTGTGTGAAAAGTATGGAGGCAGGGTTGAATTGGCCAAAGCATATTACAAAGCTCTCACAACTTCAGTGAGAAAACATTTCAATGGCAATGGTGTGATTGCTAGCATGGAGCATTGCAACGATTTCATGATGCTTGGAACTGAAGCCATATCCCTTGGTCGTGTTGGTATGTCATGTCACACTTTTGTTTTTACTATGTTAGTAGAAATTCAATTTATGTCCTTTTTCAAAATAATTATTTAATTATTTGAAATTTCTGGAATTGAAATAGGCGATGATTTTTGGTGCACTGACCCATATGGTGACCCAAATGGAACATATTGGTTACAAGGTTGTCACATGGTGCATTGTGCATACAATAGTTTATGGATGGGAAACTTTATCCAACCAGATTGGGATATGTTCCAATCTACACACCCTTGTGCTGCTTTCCATGCAGCCTCTAGAGCCATATCTGGTGGTCCTATTTACATTAGTGACTCTGTTGGAAATCACAATTTTGACCTTCTTAAGACTCTAGCATTGCCTGATGGTACTATTCTTAGATGTCAACATTATGCACTCCCAACTAAGGATTGTCTCTTTGTTGACCCTTTACATGATGGCAAAACAATGCTCAAAATATGGAACCTAAACAAGGTCAGTCTTCCTTTCTCACTTTCATTACATATATATTTTAATTCATACTAATTTCCAATCATATAGAAATTCCGATCCAATTCAGCTGTTATATGATGTAGAAGAAAGTGTTGTTAAATAGTAGCTATAGCGATATTATAACACTAACAGTATATATACACTAATGAAAGTAATATACATATTATGCTAGAGAAAGAGAATAATTTTGTTGTGTTTGATTTTGATAACAGTACACTGGAGTTCTTGGTGTGTTTAACTGCCAAGGAGGAGGATGGTTTCGTGACATAAGATCAAACAAATGTGCTTCTGAGTTTTCTCATTTGGTATCAACCAAAATCAACATCAAAGACATTGAGTGGAGCATTGGAAAAAGTCCAATTTCAATTGAAGGTGTAAAACTTTTTGCTTTATATTTCAACCAAGCAAAAAAACTCAAACTTTTCTCTCCACATGACACTGAAGAAATCTCTTTGGAACCATTTAATTTTGAGCTTATAACTATTTCACCTGTCACTTTATTTCCTAAAAAGTCCTTCAAGTTTGCTCCTATTGGTTTGGTTAATATGTTAAACAATGGAGGGGCAATTCAGTCATTTGACTTTGATGAGGCTCAAAATTTGGTTCAAGTTGGAGTTAGAGGTAGTGGTGAAATGAGAGTGTATGCATCAAAGAAACCAACAAATTGTAGAATTGATGGCAAAGAAGTTGATTTTGAATATGAAGAGTTTATGGTTGTAATTCAAGTACCATGGCCTAGTTCTTCAAAATTGTCCTTTGTTCAATATATATTTTGAGCATAGGATGAGATTGTTGATTATTAGATATATGATTTTCTTTTTATGTTATTTTAATTTCATGTTTGTATTGAACAATATTAAGTTAGAAAAATGTTTGATGTTAAGGGACTTTTTCATCCCTTATTTGCATGTTTGATAACTTACTTTCTAGTATTATAACTTAAGGATTGAACTATTGTGTATTTAAGAAAAGCAAGTTTGCTTATTTATTTAACCAATAAATGTCATTTTCTTTATTCTCTTGATGGGCACTCTATAATGATTCAACATAACAATAAAGAAACAATTTGCAACATAAAAATGTGGGGTGGGGAATATGTACATGGGGGTGTACAAAAAATATTTCAAACAATTAGTTTATTGATGAGCCTTGGGTTGAACAACTTTTTCACATTCATATGTGAAAGTCCATTTATACCAAATATGGAAGATAGTTGCTGTTAAGCCCCTCAAAAACACATAAATCTTTAAGAAGAGAATTTCTGATAGTTAAAAAATTAAATAGAAATACTACTAGAAATGTGACTTAGATACCTTTTTTGCACCCATGAGTAAAATTGGAGGGTTGGATGAACAATCACTAATATGTAAAATAAGATGGTCTTCCACCCCAATAAAATAGGCTTGTTACCTATGGTTAGCTTTTGTGAATGTTATTTTTCTAAAAATGCATTACCGCAAGCAAAAATTAAGAGGTATTTTCAGTTTTATGAACAAATTGAGGGGCACATGAACAAAATCATTGTATGACATATGACTATACTATCTTATTCATAATGGTTAATAAACAAGTTTTTAAGGAAAAAACAAAAAATTAAGAAAAATAATCGCGCCACCTCATTGTTTTATACGATATAAATTAGATATAATCTCAACTTCATTTTGAATAGTAATTTAAGTTTTGAAACACTTTCAACCAATGCAATGTATAACTTTTAAATTAGATATAATTTCTTAAAAAGAATGATCAAATGTTTTTTTTGTTAATAATTAAATCAAAACTTTTAATGTTATAAAAATTTTAACATTTTTATAATCTGACAATACATAATAGATCAAAATTTCGACTTTTTAATGAAAAATTAATAAAAAACCGTCAATTAAACTACACAGATGTCAAATTAAAAAATCTAATATTTTCCGAGATAGAGCATATTAAAAAGTTTTACGCATGCAAATTTATATAAAGTAATTAATTAATTTTTTGTAACACAAAATTAACTAACTCTTAATCTTAAAAAAAACAAAGAATTATTATTATTATTATTTTAATGAATATTTAGGATTAGAAGGTGGAAGAAGGAAGTAAAAGGAGTTAAGGAAGCAAGAGTGCGTTGTTGTTGTTGTAACGGACGAGACGATAGCAGCAGCAGAAGAGAAAGAGAAAGAGAAAAGCATTTCGATCGTATCAATGAATACGACGTCGTTTATGGACAAACAAATTATGGATCTCACTCATGGAGGATCTTCTTCCATTCAAAATTCCACCAACGACTTCGTCGACCTAATCAAGCTTCGTCAACAACACGAACATGAAGAACATGAAGAACATGAAGAAGATGAAGAAGATTCGTCCACCCGCAACAATGGAGGAATCAATAATACCGACCACATCCTTCCTAGCTACGATTTCCAACCGATTCGTTCACTCCCTGATTCTACACCTTGGAACTCCGATTCCATCTCCAAAGTACTTTATTGCTTACTTTTCCGCCCTAATTTTCATCACTTACGAATAATTTATTAATCAATTCATTGTTTCATGTTATTTTATACTCTTATGTTATGTTCCGTCGTTGAATTGGATTATTATTCACTTTTTTTTTTTGTGATTTTCAGAAAAATTAAAATATCTTATTTTGTGAAAATGAGCCTTTTTTTTTAATTTGTAAAGTTTAGATGATTTGGATACTGGTGTGGTGCGCACTGCACATGTGAGAATTACTATTTTCTACATGAGTTTTTTAAGTTGATTACTCTGTAAATATCTATAAGTTTTTTAAGTTGAATACTCCATAAATATTTATAAGCCTGTAATTTTTAATTTCCATAAGTGAAAAACTATGAACTTGTTATACTTGAGAAACTGTGGTAGGGGAGAAGATAATCCAAATGAATTCTGCGCAACTCACTTTAGAGTGTAAAGTGAGTTTTATCCAATATTGATTGACAAATTAGATGTGAATATTGCATGTGATGTGCATCATTACAAATCGTGAATTTGTTGAAATAAAAACCTTTTTATTTCTTTATTTTACATGTATTGGAATAAAATTGGATTGTTATGTTTTGTTTGGTAATTGGCTTTGAGGTTATCTTTCCCTATGACTTGTTATTGGAGAGGGTTGCTAGATGTTTAATTTTAGGATTGTAACAAGGATAAGAATCATACAAATCGAAGAAAACCTAAAAATGACAACATTAAAGTACACTTAAAACTGAAATTTCTTTATCATAACATCTAAAATAAGTCATAGTTAGTCACTTGTATAACATAAGGTGTGCCAAAGTTCAAACATAACACTGTCAGAAATCCACAAAAGAAAATACAACCTCACTAACCTCTGCCCCACTATCACCTTCCACAAAAGCCATTTTTACATGATACAAGGCAAAGTCAGCCCAGAAGAGATGAGCAGAGAGTGTCGAGAGAGATGGAAAAGATTTGAACTGTGAATGGGGAAAGATGCAAACTTCTGATCGGAGAACTGGAGAAGGTCGAGAGAGATGCGAATTTCTAAGCAGAGACTGTCAAGAGGGATGAGTTTCTGAAGTGCGGAAAGTGTCAAACAGCGCAATTTAGGGGAACTGGGTCATGAAACCCAACCCAAAAATCAGCTTTTTAGGATCAAGTTATCTTACATTGTTTGTAGCAATCTTACTCTCGATCTTATTGCGATGCCACATAATTGGGATTTTGCATGGGAATTGGCTCGTTCAAGGGTAGTAAGATCGTACGATCTAAATATTTATCTTGACAAGAATGGTTAAGGACTCGAAAATATAATATTTTACCAAAAAATACAGCTTTAGTAACTAGCAATGCATTGAATGCTTTGATTTCCAATAAAAACTTTCCATTTCTTGATTTGTTAACATGACCCATATTGAAAAGTACAACATTTAATACATTGGTAATGTAAAAAAGCTTTATTTTTCATCTTAATACCTTTTTTTTGGAATCTTTTAGCAAGTGTCTAAAGTCACTCATTAGCATATGTCTCCAAGTAATTTGGAAGAATTTAATAAAGTGTATTAAATACTCTTCAATCAGTGTTTTCTTCGCACTCATTGTGAAATTCTTTTTAAAATTATGCATAGTAGTGTTAGTCTATGCTCCAGATTCAGAGTTAGCCGATACTATTATCGTAGATATTTTTTAATCATTTACTTCTTGAATTTGACTTGGTCTCTCAATTGTGTAGTTTGAATTGACAAGTATTCATCCTTATTTTGTTCAGAAATACAGTTCTCTGGATTCTTTTGAACCTGCAAAGGTGACTGTAGAAAAGGACCGGAACGCTGTTGATGCGGCAATTTTGCTAGAGATTGATCGAACCATGAAGAAGCATATGGACAATTTGCATCATGTTTTGGAAGGTGTTAGTGCACGATTAACACAACTAGAAACCAGAACTCACCATCTTGAGAGTTCTATGGATGATTTGAAGGTATCTGTCGGAAATAATCATGGAATTACTGATGGGAAATTGAGGCTGTTGGAGAATATTCTTCAAGAGGTATTTTATCAATCATTCCCCCCCCACCAAAAAAAAATTGTAACTTTAATAGTTACCAACAGTTGGTATATGAAATGAATTGTCTCTGTGTGTGCTCATGTAACCAGGCGAAAGGTTTCTCAAATTTTATCAAAAGAAATATATAATTGTTTAATATCATCCGTAGTTGTAACTCTTGTAAACATTATTGTCTTACAATTTTGGGTTCGCAATTTGGGGCCTTTTTTGGGGAATCACGGATCAGATTCTAGACTACTTAGTCATATATGTTTTATAACTCAATCTTTAGCTGATAGATAAACACACATGAAGTATTTGTAAACTTCTCTATCGTGCACCATGCTAAATTATTATTTTTTGAATTATTAAGTTGTTGCTTTAGTTAACCCTAGTGATGCTTTAGTAATTTATTATGTTGGTCATTAATTGGGGTTCTCTCTATGAAATTACCATAACTTAAGCATGGCTGCACTATAGAACCATGTCACCCATATTTGAATTGTTAATCTCTCTTTCAACTGTGATGATGCCATTCTTTTACAATGTTTTCCCCCACACAACATAGCATCACAGGTTATGATATTATGATCCGAGTTATGTTTCTGCTGCAAGTCTATCTGTTAGAATATTATAAAATATCTTATAATATCTTTTATATTATATTAGAGTATCTTGAGTTATTTACTATAATCAATTTATAATCATAGAGATATCTTAGAATATCTCTCATTATTATTATGATTTATTCCTGATTTAGGATTGAGTCTATGTTTCTCTATAAATAGAGATTAATATTGAGTCTTTTGTAATCAAGTCAGCACTAAGCTATTATCAATAATATTCAAACCCTTATTATTTTCTCTCCTCTTTTTCTCTAAATCCCACAACTTCAACATGGTATCAGAGCCTGGTTTGATCCTCCTTGATCGATCCCGTCTCTATTCCGCTGTCGAGTTCCCAACAGGGAATATAATCATAGTTTCTCTTTTCCAACATTCCGACACGTTTCACTCGTTTTCCGTCCGTTCGCTACTGCCGCCGTCACTGCCACTGTTTTGGCGACTTTTCCGGCAAAGAACCCTCTGCCATAAAAAAAAAAAATCCAAAAAAAGTTTAAGTTTCTTCGCCGTATCCCTTATCCGTTCCGATCACCGGCGGGTTTATCCTTAGTCTATTTAAACACATAAGCTATCTGGCCGAAACCCTAAAACCCTCTTCGTAACTGATCCGTCAAATAGATTCGATCTAAGAAATCAAGATGGAAAACTTAGGTGACTACGGTGAAGCTAGTGCACTCCCTACTCTATGGGATTCTCTTCCTGCTATCGCCGTCGTCGGTGGTCAGAGTTCTGGAAAGTCCTCCGTCTTGGAAAGCGTTGTAGGCAAAGATTTCTTTCCCCGTGGATCAGGGATCGTTACTCGACGACTGCTCGTTTTGCAGCTTCACAGGAGTGATGAAGGAACAAGAGAGTATGCAGAGTTTCTTCACCTTCCGAGGAAAAGGTTCACTGATTTTGCCGCTGTGAGGAAGGAGATTCAAGATGAAACTGATAGAGAAACTGGACGGAGCAAACAAATTTCAAGTGTCCCTATTCATCTCAGCATATATTCTCCCAATGTTGTTAACTTGACACTCATTGATCTTCCTGGGCTTACGAAGGTAGCTGTAGAGGGTCAACCCGACAGTATTGTGCACGACATTGAGAATATGGTTCGCTCCTACATTGAGAAGCCTAACTGTATAATTTTGGCCATTTCACCGGCTGATCAAGATCTTGCAACATCTGACGCAATTAAAATTTCCCGCGAAGTGGATCCAACCAGGGAAAGGACCATTGGAGTTTTGACAAAGATTGATTTTATGGACAAGGGTACTGATGCTGTTGATATGCTGGAAGGGAGAGCATATAGGCTAAAGTTTACATGGATTGGTGTAGTGAATAGATCACAAGCAGACATAAACAAGAATGTTGACATGATTGCTGCAAGGCATAGAGAACGGGAATACTTTAATAGTACTCCCAAATATAAACACCTTGCTCCAAGAATGGGGTCTGAGCATCTGGCGAAGATGCTCTCAAAACATTTGGAGACAGTAATCGAGTCCAAAATTCCAGGCATTCAGTCTCTTATTAACAAAACAATTCATGAAATTGAAACTGAACTGACTCGTTTGGAAAAGCCTGTTGCAGCTGATGCTGGGGGCAAGTCATATGCAATCATGGAAATATGTCGCTCATTTGATCAAATATTCAAAGACCATCTTGATGGCGTGCAACCTGGAGGTGATAGAATTTATAACGTCTTTGACAATCAGCTCCCTGCTGCTTTGAAAAGGTTGCAGTTTGACAAGCAGCTTTTAATGGAAAATATTAGGAAACTTATTACAGAAGCTGATGGGTACCAACCTCATCTTATAGCTCCAGAACAAGGATATCGTCGTCTCATTGAATCAACTCCAGCCTTTGCCGTGGCAGCCCTTATGAGTGGGCTCTTAACTCACAGGTTTGGAAGATTTGCAATTCAATTGATGAGATTCTTTTTGGTGCACGATTATTCTCTCATCGATGGTTTCATATCTGCCCTTACTCTCCAATTTTGATCAACGAAAATATGTGTCATTGTTCAAACAGCCGTTATCTCTCCTAGTTTTGGTCGCATTTTCTTATTCCGTTTTTTATCGATCATGGTTTCATTAGAGTTGCGCTGCTTCTTCTTCTTTGTTTGTCATGCAATTTAGTTCTTACTAATATATTATAACAGTGGCTTTTATTCATACCGACGATCATTCC
This sequence comes from Cicer chorassanicum, assembly GCA_037974735.1. Taxonomy (NCBI): domain Eukaryota; kingdom Viridiplantae; phylum Streptophyta; class Magnoliopsida; order Fabales; family Fabaceae; genus Cicer; species Cicer chorassanicum. The sequence continues at coordinate 394,355 of JBBPBP010009778.1, read as the reverse complement.
GGTGGTGTCCCTTTTCCCACAGATGAATCATATTAGTGATGACTTCTTCTTTCGTTGATGGTTATTCTGACGATGTCTTTTATTTTCATGACTCACTTTATCTTGGCAATTTGTCCCAGATGCACTGGCCCCATCTTTGTCCCAGATGTACTGGCCTTGCCATTCTCTCCCTGAAGCATGCTGCTCTCTCCTTGAAGCATATTCCAATTTAAATATTGAGTCTCCGATATTATTGGTTTGAAGCTTCCAAATGCATTTTTTTAGAAGGACGGACCTTGCTTTGTTCAATTGCTTGCCATGAATTTATCTCATGCTGATGATCATTCCGGCTATCTGGCTAGGCTATATTTATAGCAATTTTCTCCGACTTCACCTGCATCTCTGAGTTGCTTTTCCATCTTTTTTATTATTTTGCGGAGCAATACATTGTTTTCTTGTAACAAGCTAAAGCTTAGTAAGCTTTAGCTTGAGGGGGAGTGTTAGAATATTATAAAATATCTTATAATATCTTTTATATTATATTAGAGTATCTTGAGTTATTTACTATAATCAATTTATAATCATAGAGATATCTTAGAATATCTCTCATTATTATTATGATTTATTCCTGATTTAGGATTGAGTCTATGTTTCTCTATAAATAGAGATTAATATTGAGTCTTTTGTAATCAAGTCAGCACTAAGCTATTATCAATAATATTCAAACCCTTATTATTTTCTCTCCTCTTTTTCTCTAAATCCCACAACTTCAACACTATCATTTAAAACTCTTATGGTAAACATGTGTTTGTGCACTTTTGACGTATATAATTGAATAATATTGAAAAAGTTTGTGAATTTGGTTGGTTTACTCTTATATTGTTTCCTGCCCTTACATTGTTGTTATCATTATGAAAGATTAATTAATCTTAAGCCTCTATTCTTAAGCTTTTGGGCGACGTCTTTGAATACTATATTAAAATTTCTCCAATGGTGAATCAAACTATTAAGTGTTAAACTAAATTTGTTAATTCACAGTTACATTTGTTTTAACACTAAGACATAGACAATAAACCTTTGGTTTAGAAACCCTAAGAAAAAGCAGCAAGGGCTGAATTGCTTAATCATCAACCCAAAAGGAACACATTCCATTGTTTTGTAAGGTCAACACTTGAGACTACTCAACAGTTATCGTAAATGAACAAAGAAAATGATAAAGGAAAACAAATTATTTGAATAAATGGTTCGTAGGGAAACTTATGTAGAGGCTGGCTACTCGTGAGAAACAATAACAATAATTTTAATGTAGGTATGTTTGTACATGCTACTATTGGTGTATAAGCGTGACATGTACTTTATCTATATGCTTTACTTCATAGTATTCATAATTTATTCTCATACTTGTCCTTTTACTCTTTTGTTTGACATACAAAATATACAGGTGCAAACTGGGGTGCAAGATATCAAGGACAAGCAAGATATAGTGCAAGCTCAGCTGCAACTAGCAAAACTACAAGTTTCCAAGACAGATCAACAATCAGAAACTCAAACTAGTGTAATATCAGATCCTGTGCAGCACGTTTCATCTGTATCTGCATCTGCTCCCCTGCAATCTCAACAACATCTTCCTTCGCCTATTAATCTTCCACAATCAATTCCTGTCGGTTCTCCCCCTAATGCACCTCCTCAACCTCCTCCTCAACAGGGTTTGCAACATCCAGTTCAACTTCCAAATCAGTTCTCTCAGATTCCAATCCCAACGGTTCCTCAGAGAGATCCGTACTTGCCACCTCCTGTTCAATCTCAGGAAATCTCAAATCAGCAATACCAACTGCCTTTATCTCAGCAGCCACATCCTCAACCAGGAGCGCCTCCGCATCAACAATATCAGCAGACCCCTCATCCTCAGTACTCTCAGCCCGCACCTCATCTACCTCAACAGCAGCCACCACATTCATCCGGAAATCCACCTCAACTGCAATCTTCACTAGGTCACCATCTAGAGGAACCATCTTATGTTCCTTCTCAAAATTATCCTCCCAATCTTCGCCAGCCACCATCTCAGCCACCCAGCGGACCCCCACCTTCGCAACAGTTCTATGGGACACCGCCCCAAGGCTATGAACCACCAGCGAGTAGACCTGGTGCAAGTTACTCTTCTGGATATGGTACATTATCCGCGCCTGCTGAGTCATATCGATATGGCGGATCAACTCAGTATGGTGGTAAACAACCACAGCTACCTACTTCTTCGGTGGCTTCCAGTGGCGGAAGTGGTTACCCACAGCTCCCAACTGCCCGCATACTCCCACAAGCAATACCTACTGCATCTACAGTAAGCGGTGGTTCAGGTTCTCCTGGAAATGGCAGCAGGGTTTCTATCGACGATGTAGTTGATAAAGTTGCTAGTATGGGATTCCCTAGAGACCATGTGAGGGCAACAGTTCGAAAGCTGACAGAGAATGGTCAGTCAGTTGACTTAAATACAGTGCTGGATAAGCTTATGAATGAAGGTGGTGAAATCCAGCAACAAAGAGGTTGGTTTGGTCGGTAACATGGCGTTAATCAATTGAACTTTGTATAGTAGTATCATTTGTTTTGTGATGAAGGTTTATGTGGAAGGTTTTTTTTTTACCATTTGTTCTTATTTCTCGGATAGTTGATACTGTTATGCTTTCTTGTGGTCCAGTTAATGACTATCTTGATCTTGTGCTGTATATTTTCAATAAATAAAAGTGGATTTGGTAAGTTACTCTGAACTGTTCAAATTTCTGCCACACAACTAAATGCTATCAGATTTGGTATTTAGTTTCGATGTCTTCTTTGATATAGGTTGATACATCATGAGGTTGTTGTTATGAACATTGTGGTTATAATAATCAGGTAGCCGCGGATATTGGACACTGATTTCCTACAGTCAGGGAAAACAGACATTCAAAGGATTTCGATTAATTGGTGAAAGATATTTTAATTGGTGAAAGATTTTAATTGGTGAAAGACATTGTGGTTAACTTAACTTTCATAAAATTAATTTTACTCAAAAGTAAGAAAAAAATTGCATTTTAATTTTTTTATCTAAAAATTTTTCAGCAAAATTTCATATTAAATTATTCACTTACTGTGTTTTTTCAACTTTTATTCAAACGTGCTTCTTAAAAGTAAAATTGGTATTTAGTTTTGTTTTTCTTATAAAAATAGTATTTAGTCGGTCAAAAATGAAAAATCACAATAAGCAACATAATTTACACGACTAAAATTATAAAATTAGTTACAAGGCTACATAATATTATTGCCTAATTAAATATTTGGCAATGGTGAGAATATTGAAATTATTATATATTTAATTAAAATACAACGGTGAGAATATTGAAATTATTTTTACATATATATTTAATTAAAATACAGTTCAGTTATTAGCTGCAAAAATATTAATATGCGAGTTCGAACTCGATATTTTTCACTTTTCTATATTTAATGATGTCAATCTAGTTATTATGTTATTTTGACAAAAAAACATCATTATGTTTTAATTTTTGTGTAGCTAATTTAAAAAAAAAATATGACAATAAAATACGATTAAATATTTATATAATTTTCTTTACATAACTAGTTAATACAAATTAAATCATAACTATTGATATAATACATTTACTGTTTTCTTTGAAGTTTTTCCTTAAATGGCAAATCTTAATAATTAGTTATTAGAAATGTTGGTGAACAAATTAAACCCAAAATCTTTTATCTATGTGAGCCTTAGGCTTTTTTCATAAACCACCAACCCACTTGGTAACTCTATATTAATATATATAAAAGTTAGATCAGTATTGTTAGTATTGAGTAAAACAAAAAATTAATTTGTTAGAACAATGTTGAAGATGGGAATCAAATTGTGTGTTATAGTGCATTTTAACCACAAGTCTATCTTATTTTTTTTATATGATGAAATTTTATTATAAACACGAGAACTATCAATGTATCTAATCGTTCCAACTAATTATAGTTTATCATAACACTGTGTCTCGTAGTGAATTCGACCAACAAATTTGAACAACTAATTAATAAAGAAAAAACATAATTGAAATTAATAAAAATAAGATAGAATATATCGTAATGGGAATCAATTTCTTAATTTAAAATATTCTTTTGAAAATATTCGACTTTTTTTAGTACGGATAATTTTTTCTCTGTAATTGTAGAGATCAATCTTTTAAATTGTATAAAATCATATTGACGATAAAATATTTTCTAAAAAATCTTAATGTCATTGTATTCCTAAATAGATTCCAACTCGAAAAAATTATATGCTTCGTAAATATGAAATGATGAATTTACATATAAGCATTCTACAACCTCTTTCTAAGACCTGTAGTTGGGTGAGCCATGGTACCCCACTACCCTAGCCTAAATTTTTTCAACATATAAAAAATGCATAAATGCTTAACTTGGTTTTTAAAATTGTAGGGTTGTTTGAACATAATTCTCCGCATCCACGATATTTCAAAATGATTTTTAAAATTGTAAAATGTCAAATATAATTCTCCACATCAACAATATTTCAAAATAATTTTTAAAATTAAATCTAGATAAAAAATATACATATTACTATCTCTGTATCATCTCATATATTACCTACTTTATGTCATTTTAATTCTAATAAATATCAATAGATGCACTAAAATAATATAGTTAAACAATTTTATAAGACTTATTCAATTAACAAATGATGATATTATTAGTTTAAATATCTTTAGCTATATTCAAACTTAAAACTTAAAATTTCATAGTTATAAATGAATTTTAGATATATTCAACAATTGACAATTTAATTATAATTATAAAAAAAATGACAAAAACAGCTTAGGAAAAAAATAAAATTTAAAATAAAGATTTTATTGATTGGTTTGATGAAAGTTATAATATTGTGTTGTATGTATAGCTTTTTTTGTTTCCTTTCCTCCAACCCAACCCCCTTTCCCTTCTTTCTTCTTCTAACTCTCACGCCACACGCACTCTTTGCTTCTCCGTTAAATCGCCGTCACCGTCAACGTCAACTCTCATCGCCGTCATCGTTCAATCGCCGTTACCGTCAACTCCTCCTTCCTCAGGTTACCTTTCTCTTTCTCTCGCAAAATTACGCCGATTATTGAATACCATAGATTGTTCCTTATCCTAATTCAAAGCATTTGATGAAATAGCTTAATTTATTCACGATTGCTTTCTCTTTCGTTTTCACTTAATTTCTCTTTTCTTAAACCAATTTATGATTTCGTTGATTTTTTTTCTTCTCGCCCTGGACTGTGTAGTGTTTATTATTACTGTTGTTTTGATGATTTGAAAGAGGAGAAAATTGAACGAAAATAACGTGTGTTTTCAACATCAATTTTTTTTGTTTTTGTTTAGGGTAAACGGTAGTGAGAGGGAGATCTTTCTAATTAGACATTTACTTGTGTTAATTAGTGTTTTTAAACGTCTTTGATAATTAATAATGTTAATTAAAATAATAATAATCAAATTACACGTGGTGTGTGTGTTTGTGATTTTGATTGGTGGTTTTTGAGCTGTTTAGGAGTTTGGTATTGAATGTGTTTAGTTTAGACTTTAGAGTAGCATTGTTCTAGATAATGATGATTTTGGGTGGTTGGAGATTTGTTGCTAAGGTTTCTTTCTTTAATGGTTGCTCCCCATGAAACACAGATACCGACACTGACATATAGACATGAATAATAAATTGAGAGAATATAAGTTGTGATTGTATGTAATCACAAGTGATAGTGTCGTGTTAGTGTTAGACACAGTTAGGTGTCAGACACTCGAACTAGTCTTCAATGTAAAGTGCTGGTGCTACTTAGGTTGCTTCTAATATGTGTTGTGTTCTGATTTGGAATCAGCTGTGTTTTTTTTTTCAATTTTTTTTTTTTTTTTTTATATGTAGCATTGCTGGATGCTAGGAGTGAAAATGGGTTGGGCCAGGTCAGGCTTTGTTTGTTTTGAAAATTTGACGCATGAGTCTGACCTAATTATCTATCGTAGGCTATTTTTTGAGGCCTGACCTGGCCTTTTTTAAAGTCTACCATGGCCTGAAAGCCTATATAAAAGCCGATTTTTTCATATCAAAACCTTTAAATACAATTATAATTAAATAGGCTAAAGGTCAAGAGGCCTATCAATCTACAACTATAGTAAATATAAACCCTCAATTAATTTGCTATATGTAATAGGGTAATTGAAATTAAAAAATAATACAAACAACTAGGCCTTAAACCTTAAGTTAAGAAGCAGATTCAATAACATTATAACAAGATCATAGATTTTAAATAAGTAAGCAACTTGTCAAATTCAATCACAATACACTTTAAGTCTTACATAAGTAAATTGAAATAGCAAAACAAACAAAAAAAACTCCATTACATAAAGAGACTGGCCTGTCAGACTTGCTTTTTGAAAAGTTTAAGTCTGGCCTATTTAGATAAATAGGTTTTCTAAAAAGCCTAAGCTTGACCTTTTTATTAAACAAGCCGGGCCAAGCTAGCCTTAAATAGGTTAGGCCATAGGTCCCTGTTAGACGGCATGACATACTTCCATCCCTACTGGCTGCTACTAATGCATTTGTCGTGGAGTTATTGATGCGCCTTGGATGTTTTCTGAAAACCTGTGGATAATTAATATATATATATATATATATATATATATATAATATAAGTAATCATTGCCCATTTTCTATTGACTATGGGAAAGATTGTATATATTTTATCAGTTTATGTTTAGAGTATGACATCAATTTATCTTATGTTTTATCTCCTGAATTCTTTTATCGATGTAGGTCCATTTGTATTTCTGGAATTATTCAAAACACTATAAGCTGGCCTATCATTCCTAGTTGGAATTTGGAAGGAGATACCATACAAATTGTTCTACGAAAATAAATGGAGCTGAAAGCTTCATCTCCAAAACCAGAGTCTGTTGCGCCATCTGATTGTGTCAGTGATCCTGAAGAAAAGGAAGTGAGTGACGACGATGACGATGATCGGAATCATAAACATCGGAGAAGGGAAGATCGTTCTCAATCATTGGAGAGAGATGTTTCAGATCCGGTTATAAACAGGCCATTCAAAAAGCGTAACAAATTTTTTGGGAATCGCCATCCTTTCAGAGAAAATGAATCTCTGCCCTTTGAAACAATGAGAACTTACAGTGATGCTACCATAGATAAAGAGTTTTATCCCAAGTTTGACAGAAGGCGCCCTGGGATGACTTCAGTTCCTCGAACATCTTTTGATATGAGTCAAAGACTACGGCCAAATCAATCATTTGTTGGAGATCCTGGTGCTGGTAGGGGAAGAGGCAGAGAATCTGGTTTTTGGAATCAACGTGAATCTAGATTCAGCTCAATCGATGTTGCCTCTCAAATGGTTCAACAGGGACCCATTCCTGCAGCCCTTTATACTGGACGTGGTTTACCAAATATATCAAATGCACAAAATGCATCTTGGAATACCTTCGGTTTAATTCCAGCAGTGCCCAATGGCGGCTTAGACATGCTTCATCCAATGGGTTTACAAGCGCTTAGACAACCTATTAATTCATCTTTAAATGTGAATATTCCTCGTCAAAGATGCAGAGATTTTGAGGAACGTGGATTCTGCCTTAGAGGGGACATGTGCCCTATGGAACATGGTGTTAATCGAATTGTCATTGAAGATGTTCAGGTACCTACTTTAATTGATAAAATATTTAACAGTTGTATATATGCAAAATTTACAAATACAAGACTTTTCAAATCGTAAAAAAATATAAAATTAAATTGTGTAATCAAGACGGATCATCATTTGTCTCCATTAATTTGATATTTTTAAAATATAATAATATATCTTATAGCATCACTATATCATCATATTATGTTAGAGTATCATAGTGTTTCTCCTAGGGTTAGTTTCTAATCTTAGAGTACCTTAAACAATCTCTTAGGACTAATTTCTGAGCCTTATGTTTTAGATGTTGGTCTTGATGGTTAAACTTTGGTAGCTTCTGCCTTATGTGGTGGTTAAGCATATTTGCTTCTATTACCGGTTAAGTGTTGATTTATGGCTTCTGCATAATGGTTAAGCTTTGATATAGTAGAAAATGAAGTGATTTAAATTTCTATTTAATCAAATTGATTACAGAGGGTGATTACAACTCAAATATATACATCCTATCACCTAATTAAGGAAATATAAAAGAATAAAAATAGGTACAAATCAAATCCGCTAAATCTGTCCCTATAAGTGAATAAATAAATGTTTTCATGTTAGTTATATTAATCAACACTCTCCCTCAAGATGATGAATGGGTGAATGGATATCTATCATTCCCTTTTGACAAGTAAGATCTTGAAGCCGCCCAATGGGAAGTTCCTTGGTGATACATCTGCCAATTGAAGCCCTGTAGGGGTGTATTTAATTTTTGTAGCTATAAGCTGCACAATGGGAATGAGAAAATTTCACTGCACGATTCAAGTCTTGGACGAGTTTAACAACAAGCAAGTGGTTATCAAATGATTTAGGGAAATGAAACACATTTTTTAAGTGAATGGAAGGTTGAAGTTGAATGTTACCACAACCAGTAACCGGAATACGAGATCCATTAGCTAAAATCATTTGTTGGTTATCAGGTAAAGTAGAGTAAGATGAAAAATAAGATGGATGAGGGGTCATATGGTGAGTAGCACCAAGTCAATAATTCAGATATTTTCAGTACCAAAAGTATTAAAAAAGATAAGAATCTAGAACTCTGATGAGTCGTGGTTAGGGTACAAGAGCTAAATGACTTTGTTAATAACTATCCTCATTCCTCACTGCCGACCTCTTAGTAGTATGTTGAAAAGATTTTTCATTAAATGACATAATAATAATGTTTCCTCCTGTTTCCTGTTTGTTGGCATTGCTCTTGGAAAATTAGATATTCATTGTTCTTTGTTCCCTCTTGAACTTAGTAGGTTTGTATTTATTTTGTAAAAGAATAGTCTAAATGCTGGATGTTAATGAGCCAACAAGGAATTAAATCCAATGTTGTAGAGATGACAATGTTATGATTGATTAGTGGACATAGTACATACAAGACAAGATAGAATAAGGAATAGAAGTATAAGAGACATAGTTGTGGTAGCACCTATTGAATAAAAGATGATAGAGTTTAATCTAATGTGGTCTGGGCATGCATTGAGAAGACTTGCAGAAGCCCTAGAAAGGAGGGTGAACTGGATGGAGGATCGACATATTGTAAGAGATAGAGAGAGATCAAGGACAACTATCGGTCAAAAAATTAAAATGGATTTAAATTTGAATGTTCTATCATTATAAGTTATTTATGTGATAGGACTGGTTTTGTTGGATAGCTGATTCGACCTAGTGGGAATTAGCTTTTGTTGTTGTTGTTTCTTTACATAATATTTATACTATTGATTTTTTGTATCATAACCTTTCTTTTCACTCTCAGAAGTTTCAAATGTTCAAATATTTATTGCATGCATTGTAATGATCATAATTTGTATTGACTAATGTTGCACTGAATCAAAGTCATACACTGTCCGTTGGTATAAATTAGATGCAATGAGGCATATTTTGTTTTCTATACTGTTTGATGTGTTGTTAAACTAGCTAATTAATTTTCTGTTCATAATTCAGAGTCTTTCACAGTTCAACCTTCCTGTTTCGCTTCCAAGTGCACACCTAAATGGAGCACCTGCTGGATCTGGATCACTACATTCAGTCAATGCTTCAATGAACAGTAAATGTAAACCTGGAATAATTTCCAAGTCTGTAGTCAGTGATGTTTGTTTGCCTGTGGATGGTGCATATCCTGGTTGCACAAGTGGAGCTGATCTTTATGATCCAGATCAACCACTGTGGAATGATAGTGGTCTGGAATCTTCAAATGCACTCCTAAATCTGCAGTCATCAAAGATTGATGATACCGAGCCTATATCTAGTGATGCTCCAAATAGTGTTTTCCCAGTTGAAGCAACCAGAACTTCTGTCAGTTTACAGGGTAACAGTCCATCTGTCTGGGGCAGAATTGGTAGTTCAAAAAATAGATTTGATACAAAAGAAAAAACTAACCCTACAATGAGTTCTTTTCATTTTCCTGAGAATCAATCCAAGGAAGATAATGATGAATTAGTAGGTTCTCACAGTGCTTCCTCTCAAGGTAAGCAAATCATAGCAGATGATGCTATCCCAAGAGTGCCGGAAGCATCTTTGAAGGCACAGACTGATAGTATGCGTAACATACGTAAACCATCACAGAAGGCATTGCGTACTCTATTTGTAAACGGGATACCTCATAAAAGTAACAGAAGGGAGACTCTTCTTGCTCATTTTAAGAAGTTTGGGGAGGTTATTGACATTTATATTCCAACAAACAGTGAACGAGCTTTTGTCCAATTTTCCAAGAGGGAAGAGGCAGAAGCTGCCTTGAAGGCACCCGACGCCGTAATGGGCAATCGTTTCATCAAGCTGTGGTGGGCTAATCGTGATAGCATTCGCAGTGATAGTACTACTGCTACAAGTGGTAATGGTGTGAATGCAACTCCCCGTGGGCAAGCACCCATTTTCATTCCATCTTATCCAGTAGTCACTGATAGGGGAAAAGATATCCATCAACCTGATTCTTCAAGGACTGTATTAGAAGTGTCATCACCTTCTGATCAACCTAAGCCGGTCATTGCAGATGGATCCAAGGTTCCACCTCCTTTGCAGAGGAAGCTTGATAACTTGGAGCATTTAAAGGAAGAACTGCGCAAGAAGCAGGAAATGCTGGACCAAAAGCGTAATGAATTCAGACGCCAGTTGAACAAACTTGAGAAACAAGTAAAACTTAATTGCCCATTTTTTCTTCAATTTTAGTTGATGGCCTTTTCAAAAACAATTTTAGTTGATGATATATTGGTTTAGAGATTTATGATATTTTGGCTGTTAGAAACTTAAAAGGCTGTAACTTTTAGTAAGTAATGTGATGTGATTAGTTTAGTTTCAAGTAACAGGACCATATGTTTCAATTAGTGCATATACTGCCTTTTTAAATCCAAGTAATGAAATGGTTTTTCGTTTTCATAGTTTATTCTCTTCATAACTATATTAAATAAAACAGAAGTGAGGCACAATCACCCCTCTACCGTCACATTCTGTTATCATCTTGTTTCCTGCATTAATGTCATTCCTTCTCATAATCATAAACTCTAATTATTCACAGGCTACAGGACTCAAGGGTGAAGTTGCTACTGAGCAAGCTGCCAAGAGACCTAAAACGAGCATGGCATCTGATGTTGCCAAACTGGCATCTCCTCAATCGTCTGATGCTGATATTGGTATGTCATCTCCACATGCAGAGACAACAGTGGATAAGAATAAACAGCTGGCCAATGCTGTTTCTCAAAGTCCTAAAGCAAGTACGAGATTACAAGAACCTACAGGCTTGAAGCAGTCAATTCAACCATTAGTGTCTGTAAATAGATACAAACTGGATAATCGTCCGACTGCATTTAGAATCATCCCACCTTTGCCAGTCGGTCTAGCAAATGTAAGTCCTCTCTCTATCTTACGTGTCTGTACTTGTTGAAGGAGAATTTTGCAATGGCTCATGTTGTTTGTTTTACTTATTTTGATACCGTCACTTGACTGAAGCTTTCCCTGTTGGAGTTGGACATGCACTGTCATGTGTGAATAGTAGGCATCGGATTAAAATAAGTCTATAATATATATTGGATTAGGTTTTAATTTTTTAAATTTAAATTCGAAGACTTTAGTATTGTAGTTTGTGGGACTGGTCCACCGCAAGTTCATTTGGATAAATTACTACTGCAGCTGCCACTGCTAGTTCCTTTTTCTAATTTTCCCTTTCCTGATTTGTCCTTGTGTATCGTTTGGGGTCTTTCTTAAGTTTTGTACCAGAACACTATTTTAAGTGGTCACGATCCTTATGAAGTTGATCATGACTCATGAGTTAATTTGGCCTTCTTTATGAAAACCTACAAGACTACCAAGCTAGCCTGTCCTAACTTATGATTGCAGTCCATGAACCTTGTGAAAAAAGTACTTTTTTGTGGAATTCATTATTCCATCTCTTTTTTTTTAAATAAAAAAAGAACTGAAATTGTGTTCAAATAATTAAATATATCATGATTGCAGAAGTCTATCTATCACATATAGGCTTAAAGACATCGTGTCATAACTGTCGAGGTGGCGCCTTGACCTAAAAGATCAAATGGTTACTTTGTTAGTTGTTCTTATTGTGTCAAACCTTAAAACCCAATTGCGATAATATCTTCCTCTAGAATTGTTTTTGAATAACAAATATTAGTTGAGAAAATTTATTAGGGAGGGGTTTGGAGGAGCTAATTTGGATTTTTCTATTGATATATGCACTTACCGACTTACGTAAGGAAGATGTTTTTAGCTTGTTTTCTCAAGTTTCCTTTAATAGGTTATAAAAATAGCTTATACAGAGCTTATGCAGAGGTTATCCTTATTCCTCTTTGATTGTAGAAATAACTTGTACATGAGAGCTTATTGAATAAGCCATTTATCCAAAGGCCCCCTAAAGATCATATATATTCATATAAAAATAAAGTAATTTTTATGGTTGATTGATTGTAAGTCTGTATTTATATGGCCATTTTGTCTGTAGATGTGCTACTATATCATTATAAAATGCCACAATCAATTTTAATCTTATTGTACTTTTGCTTAACAAAATTGCTGTCTTGTAGGTTACTGCTTTAAAGGAACACTTTTTACCATATGGTGAACTTTCTTCTGTAGAGCTAGAAGATGTCCAAGTCAATGATAGTAGCCAACAAGAGGCGCGTCTAAATTTCACTACTCGTGGAGCAGCTGAACAGGCATTTATAAAAGGTAAATGCTGGAAAGACCATAACCTGAAATTCATGTGGCTGACACCTACCAATTCTGGCAATGCCACTGTTAGTAGAGAACGTTCTCTATCTGTTCCTCCCAGGGAGCCCTTAGATACAGATAGCCATTCTGAAGAGAAATTGGAAAACTCTGTAAACCACCACGAAGCAATCGTGTCTGATGGTGAGCATAAAGATTCTGAAACTAAAAATGGTTTGGAGCTTATGGAAACTGAACCAGGTGAAGATCAACACTGTACCACCTGTCATGTTTCTTCTGCAAAACAATCACCCGAGCGCAATATCTGTTGAGGATCTACTAATGATCGGATTTGTACAGCGAGGTAAAATTTTAAAGCTATCAAACTCTTATTTTCGGGAGCATTTTTTCCCTTTCAATTTCTAAAATATTATTATTTGATGTTCCTTTTGTTAATGTTAAAGACGTGTAAATTTCCTTCTGTGTTACCGCCTCATGTATTTGGCGGTATTAGTCAAATGGTGCATCATGTTATTTCTCAGCTTTTGGATAGTTCTTTAATAGGATCAAAGTTTTGAAGATCAAAATTAATGTTAAAAGCCATTGAACGGTTACTTGACAAATATTTGGGAACCCCATTTCCCTCTTTATCTTTATGTTTGTAGCAAGAGTAGAAAAATATAAATGAAGCGGTTAGTTTAACTCCATTATCATCCTTGAAACGTTGTTCCTTTTATTTCTAAGTTTATTTTCACTCACAAAAATAATTTATTATAAATAAAATAGTTTAAATGAAGTGTAAAATTAGAAGAAAAATGTCACAAATTTGGTATTCTCTGTATCTAGTTATAATAAATATAAACCCATCAGATTTTCTCAATGGTATAAGACTATTCCTTTTTTTTTGGGTCAAAGCATAAGCCTATTCCTTAAATGCCATATAATGAATTGTTCGACCAAACATTTTAATTTTTTAAACTATCTTTTGGTGTTCACGGTACAAATTTTTTTATAATGGGAGATTTTGATTTGTAACTACCCACTATTCCATATACGGTCATCCAATTGGTATTTATACATTTTTCTATTTCTTGTGCAAATCAATGGTAATAAATAGTACTACTCATTTGAATAATGTTTTTCTCTTTGCCCAAACAGATTGGTTTAATATTCATAAAAAAGGGGTCAAATCCCTATTGAAAAGTGATGAACTTTTCATCTCTCAACTTTTGAAATATGTTATTTATTGTCTTTGAAATTCGGTTTTTGAAAAGCGATGTATTTTTGTCTCTTGACTTCTGACTTCTGAAATATGCTAGCTTTGGTTTTCACTTTAGTTGAATTTTTTTTTTGTTTTTTGTTCTCTATGGATATATCATTTTTAGTCATTGTATATTTGTTTTGTTTGTTTTTAGTTCTTACAAATATTTCTTTTTTGTCTTTGATTGTTTTGTTTTAGTCTTTTTGACATTTGTTCATGCTGAAAATAGTTCTTGTTATACATGGATCATGTTATTAGCTTCCGAAATATGAATTATACAAGGACTAATCTTAATAAGATATACATATTACAATTATTAATTTTAAGTGAACAAATATTGAAAAGAATAAAACAAAATAGATTTAGATATGCAATTAGTTTCTGTAAAATGTAAAAAAAATTGATTTAGTCTCTGTAAAATACAAATGTTTTCGTTTTAGTTTTTGATGCTTAAAACCGTTAGTTTTTAACGGTTGAGTAATTAATGACTTTAAATTTAGTCATTGCAAAATCTAAGAAATTTAGTTTTAGTCCCGTAAAATAAAATAAATAAAATGCTTTAGTTTTTGCAAAATGTAAGAAATTTAATTTTAGTCTTTACATAATAAAAAAAAATGGTTTTACTCATGTGGAT